>CAEFZP010002585.1:0-76997 GCA_903064625.1 Mallotus villosus | reverse complement strand
GGGAGGGGGAAACAGTTTTCCTTCCAGAAACATTTTCCCACCAAGTGTGAACCCATCAAATCATTACTGAAAAATGGATACAGTCATAGAACGTAGCAGGTGCTGAATTATATTCAGGGGGATTTAGATAGCTTGCAGTCAACGAGTGAGTGAAAAAAAAGGATGAGCTTTAAAGTGTGAGTCTGTGTGCGTGTGTGTGTAAGGAGGAGGGGCGGTGGTGAAATTGATATAGTAATTCTATGAAAAAGGATTTCTGTAGCATGTTGACCTTGACGAGAGGACTAAGGCAGTTTATCACACACGCACACACGTAAGCATGCATACACACACACACCACACACACACAGGAATGGTATTAGTGACAAGAAGGCGATTTCTCTATTAAACCATATGGCCGTACAACGTTCTAAACAAGAATCCTGTCTCCCCCCACCTTCTACTTACGGTTCCCCATGCCCTTCTCAAACAAGAGGCTATGAAGTAGCGAAACGCTAAGTGGCCTAATAATAGACGTGAGATTTACACATACATGCATGCATACATTTATAGTGTATATAGACACACGCTTATACGCGCATCCACATTCCCCTGGAGCTCTGTGTACCGTCTCGGAACAGATTGTTTAACAGCCCATCCACACTGCGATGGAATGCCATATGTTACCTCGGTGCTCTGAAAAATACCAGTTTAAAATGAGAAAAGTAGAAAGAGGGCCAACTCATGGCAACACACTGCATGGAGATGGCATAGCAACAAGGCGTGTTTCAGAGCCGTGTGCTAGATCTGTGTCACGATCACATCCATGCCCCCATAGTCCACCGAGACTGCGGATGAGGCAACAAAAGGCCGCACTCTGGTTGGATGATCCCGTGGTGGACCTCATCCCTCGTCCCAGAGGAGCTGGTTGTCATCCCTTTGTCTTCAGCGGACGGCCGCCTCAGTGGGGGGGGGACGCGGGGGGAGATGAACTGATTCAATAAAGGCTTGGCCCTTCTTCCTGGATCTAACTCCTCTCTCTGTCTCCTTTTGCATTGTCTCTCTCTCTCTCTCTCTCTCTCTCTCTCTGTCTCTCTCTCTCTCTCTCTCTCTCTCTCTCTCTCTCTCTCTCTCTCTCGGTCTCTCTCGCTCTATCTGCTCTTACTCCTTAATCATTTAGCTTGGCCGGGGAGACATCACTTCCTTGCAGGACTGCTGAAGGTGAATCAAATTTCGGCGGGCCTTTCAGTGATCTCCCTCAGCAGACGGCCAGACCTCGCCTGTTGGCAGCAGGCGCAGTTAACTGACTACATGCAATTTATTAGTTATGATTGCTGCATCTGCAGGCCCTTTCTCTGTCCCCTGAGTGACGCGGAGTTGAGTAGCAATTCAGCGGGCTGGGGTTGCAGGCAGGGAGAGTGGGGGGGCGTGTGTGTGGGGGGGGTGGGGGGGTGAGATTATCAGGCTGCTTTTGAGTCCAAGGGGAGGAAGTAGATGGAGGGTTCAAGCTCATCTGTCACTCAAGGACTTGGGAATGGTGGGCAGGCGGAGAGTTCCACGTTCTAAGACCCTCCTCCTCCTCCGTGTCACATGTCACATCCCACTTTACTGGATATTTTCTTCCTGCCTTCTGCGTGTGTGTGTGTTTCTGCGTGTGTGTGTCCAAATCAAGTATGACTATGTGCAAGGGGGAGGGGGGGGAAGTGGGGGTATGTGGGGGTGTGTGTGTTGCGTGTTCCGGAGTATGGGCCTCGCCGTAGTTTCCAGAGCTTCCAAAGCTCCAGACAGCTGTCCTCTGACACCTACACACACCACACACATACACACACAACCACACACCAGTGTCACACACAAGCGTTGGGGGAGCCAGCGAAGGAGGCTCAGCAGCTCATGCATTATGGAAGACCAAGGAGAACAGGCTGATTGTCATTCCAGCAGCACAGCAGAAACACTGGCACATCTACACATTGTCAACCGTGAGAGAATGCGATACACGCGGACACATCTATGGGATCAATGTCAAGTTAGAAAACTTCGATTTTTGGAGCGAGTCATCGGGAGGTGAGGGCGACCGAAAGTAGAGAGCGTTTCTCGACGCGTCTCTGACCTCTGGGTGGATCATCTCCACGCTAGAGGGCTTTGCACACATCCTTGAAGGAGGACACCCTCGAAGAAGCAATATCTCCTCTCAGTCGGTGTGACCCAGAAGAGAGGCAGGGGGTTGACAGGGGTGTTGTTTCCCCCCAATGACAGGAGAGGAGAACCGAGGAGCGAGGTCGTCCCTGGAGAGAGATTCCATCCATCCTCCTAAATCCGTGCAGGCAGATCCACTGGGGAATTGGAAACACCCAGAATCGGAGAATTGTTACCAGAGAAACATGCTATAATCTGTCAAGAGAACATGACATGTTTGTGCTTGACAAAGTTGCCATTGACACTTTCTTCAGTTCAAGGTCAAAGGTAACGTCGCCAGAGGTCGTGCTGGTTCGGCGAGATCCTCCTCCTATCCCCAACATTTTCTAATTGAACATGATGACACATTTCTGGTCGATAAGCTTCTCTTGGGGCCGCGCTCCGACTCGGAGACAAGCTGCACGCGATGACACAGAGATCAGACGGGACCGCGCTCGAGTTGAAGTACTTTGAGGTTCCGAGTGGCACCTAAAAATAAACCACTCGTGCCATTTTTGCCGTGCCAAAAAAACTCAAAGCGGGACGAAGATAATTGACTGCAGCCCCTCTCTCTCCAAATCCGGGGCCCTGGCTGTATCCGTTTGCGAGAGATAAAGCCCTGTTGTTTCCAGACTTCATTTCCCAGCCCACAAAATTCAATCTAGGATATTTACAAGCGGGGGGGGATATTTGGAAAGAGAAATCCCTTTCGCACAACCCACACCCTTCTGTGTATGCAGGGGTGGCTGATGTGAGCTTTGGGAGGCTCTGTCACGCACGCCCCCACCACCACCCCCCCACCACCCCCCTTCCCACCCCTCCAGATGAAAGACTAATCCCCTACAATCGCTGTGTCATTCTCGGGAGTTGGCCTCCCTCCAATCTGCCCTCCATTGCTCCCCGGATATCCACAGGATGGGAAGGTTAGCGAGCGTTCCTTTCACTTAAGACTAAATATGGCAGGAGGAGTAAAAATAGAAAAAGGGGAACAATCGACAAGGTAGGAAGGGTGCCACTTTCTTTCTCGGGGAATTGTAGTCTTTCGAGTGAAAAGCCACGCCTCTCCTGCTGGTTACATGCTCTAACATGACTGATATTTTTTACACCTTAAAGCTAATAGAATAATGGATGTCGAAGCAAAACAAGGAGATGGTGGAGATGTTTTCCCCTGCGTCCGCGGGCACCATGCCTGTATGTTCTCGTCCCCCCCCCCACACATCACTCTATATAGAGGTGCAGAGCATTGCCAATTACCGGCCCCCAATGGCTCGACGAGATGAGACGGCAGACGGATGAAAGCCCGACTCGAGTCAACGTGTGCTCAGCCACTCTCGTTCCAGCCCTCCGTCGCCTCGCACACCGTGGCTGGGTGCCATGATCACACCTTGGAGAGGAGCTCTCCCACTGTGAGTCTCTCCAGTCTCAACTCGCCACCTTGATTAAAAGACTCAAAATAGACGGGGGTATAACGAGCAGTCTCTCCACCTTCCAAGGTGAGGGTATAACAGAGACCGAAAGGGGAAAAAAAGAAAAGTTCTGTGCCTGGGAGTGAATGACCTGATGGAGATACGACCGCTCCATAAAACGTTGATCCATCACTTCCTCCTTTTGGGTGCGTGACAGGCAAGAGAGAGGGTGACGTAGAGAGAGAGAGAGAGAGAGAGAGAGAGAGAGAGAGAGAGACGAGAGAGAGAGAGAGAGAGAGAGAGAGCGAGAGAGAGACCTCAGCTGGATGTGCCCTGATGATAAAGCACGGTGGCTGTGGTGGTAGTGGTGGGTAGAGCCTGTGCACCACGGGGGATGGGCAGTATTGAAACAAACACACCGTCCAGGCGAGCACTCCCTTCTCCCTGCAGCCCAGGTAACGCCGGCCGGCGGGCGATTAACCCACTTTCATCTGTCACCCCCTCCTAATCCAATCGGCAGCGAGAGCCGCGGACCATCATCGAACGCCGCGAGAGAGGACAGGTGGTCCAGATTACGGCGGCTGCGACGAGCGAACGGCACGCGAGACAATATGTCGTCAATTCCCCCGACGCTCGCCCCCACCGTCGACAAGCAAACAACATGCGGCTGCCTAACGCACAGCCCCCGCAGCTGCAGAGGGGGGGGGCCTCGACGGCTGTACGTTCCCCTCATCGTTCACTGTCAGGCACGACACCGAACCAGTCCCTAACTAGTGTAGTGTCTAATACCGAAGGGGGAATTGATAACATGGCTGCCTTCCCCTGACATTTGGAGCGTCGGCCCTGATTTCATGATAAGCTATATCCCCGCGTCGTTAATAATGATGTATGCAGTATATCATTAGATACACACAGTGTGTCTGGGTGCGGCGTGTGTGTGTGCCGAATAGGCAAACATCTATACGCGTGTCATTTCCTGTGGATGAGTGTGGATATGAGTAGAGCCGTCCTCCCGTTCTGTTTAGTGCATCCTTCCAAAGCCCAACCTTGTCGCTTTGTTGTATCGTATATGGCCAGAGCTGTCCTTCTCTACCGTATCACACGTTAAACACTGCACGGAATCCTTTACGGTTTACAATATCCCTCCGTTTTGTACATTAGAAATACATGTCCATTTGAAAAGCACATCTCGATATGTTCACGATGAAAAGATATAGGATTGAAAGGACAGAATCCTGAATGCGAGACCAGAGCTGAGTTTCAGCTGGGTGATTCTTCCCCCACAGCTGTGCAGCCTGAGTGTGTTCAGATGGCCCCGATAAAAGACCTCTCCAAACTCAAGCATGAGGAAAACAGGATGAGAGAGAGGGACAGAGTGTGTGTGTGAGAGAGAGAGAGAGAGAGGAGAGAGAGAGAGAGAGAGAGAGAGAGAGATACAGAGGGAGAGAGAGAGATGTCAGGCGAGGGGCTAACTACAGTAAGTGACTAAGCAACGCGACAGATTGTGGTCTCGGAACACGTCTACTGTCAGTGTACAGTTGCTGCCCCTGCACAGATTGTCTGAAGGTGTATCAAGCCAAAACCCCTCTTGTCAAACGTCCCCGTTTCCACCGAAACTCAAGATCTGCGGGCACAATTTCGCCAAACAACCTTCAAACGTTGGGGCGCGATGGGATTCGCTCGTCGAGACGACCGGCGCCGCGACTCCCCAGCGAAAACGGTCTCGCTCGCCGTCCGTTCGCCCAATGGCCACGAGTCCTTCAGCCTCCTCCAAGCGTGCTCACGGGGAATCGGAGGCAGCGAGGGGGAGAGAGGCAGGTGGCATTAGGGTGCCTCGTGCTTTGTAAAGACTCGAATGTACAGTGAATGTGATGGTCTCTGAGCCTAATGAGCCACGGCAGGCCCTTCCTTGAGCAGAGAGGACAAGTGGGCGCCTCCAACCATTAGAAGTCAACTTGGTAATTATAGGCTTGTTGAGGCCTCCAGAATGAGCCGATGCCAAGGGTGCTAAAGACATGAGTGCTCATGCTCCAACACTCGCCGCCTCTAATTAGGTAGCAGAATGGCATTGTTTAAGTGTGCGAAAGTAATGTGGTCTTAAACGAACATGAAAGGTCCCTGGAACGTGGTGATTATCTGACCATGAGGTCAGCGTATACGTCTGTTAGACTTGTTATCGGCGATCGAAACAAAACCGAGAAGCAAAAGTTATTTCTTATTAAACAAGCCAGTGAGAGCTTTGCCACGCAAACGCCTCCACGAATGACTGAATTGCTTTTTGTTCAATCCGTGTTTACTAAATGAAAAAGGCATGTTTGTTTCATAAAACATCATCAATAATGGGGGTGTGTGTGTGGGTAGAGTAAAGACACTTTTCAATCAAAGCTGCCGAAAAGAGAGATGGCTGGAAAGATACGAAAGCTTTTCATGGCATCATGTGAATTACTATTGACTGAAACGCATCCTCAAGGTTGCCCGAGGCTGCTGTGAGTCACTGGCGTGATCGAGGATGTTGTATCATGACATGTATGACGTATGACAGAGGACGAAACGGCATGGTCAACGCTGCTAACATGAATCATTTCTTGTGCGATTAAATGTCTCATGTTTTCATTTACATGTGAACAGTACGTTTCAAATTTGAATTCATGTCTCAGTGCCCACACATTCAAGTCCTCACGTAAGTTTCCGTTTGGCGATCTTTCGGCGCTTACAGAAACAGTTGAACCGCAGTGAATGCTGAATACTAAGAAAAGGGAAGATTTGCTTGCAAACCCCTATGGTTAATACTCACACACAGCTCAACTCATCCATCCCTGTCTCAACTCGGACAACTCTGACCGGAAAAAGTATGTTTTTTGGTGGTAAATCACTTTTGAAGAAGTTGTTGACATATGAGTGACTGTCCAAGGTACCGTCACCGTGATCCTCTCACTTCAAGGGCTGAAGGGATCAATACTCGTTGTGCGTGGGGGATACAAATCCCATTCGATTTCATCAGAAAGTATATGAACGTTGAAAAACAAGGGATCACTTTGGTGAGTTTAGTTACAAATGAACCACCCGGAGCTTGGCTATCTTCAGCAGCGAGTCGCTAGGAGACCACAGGGTGCGGTGGTCACACTCACCCCCCTGGTGTAGTGAGACACTGTGGCGTGCGAAGTGTCTCACATGCTATTCGTTCGATCGAGCTTCCATATCGTGTCATGTTTGTGGAATCAAAGAGCTGAAGTCAACACACACTGGAGGGGGCCCTAAATAAACTCATTTGCTGTCAAATAAATATAGAAGTCATACATTGGTGTCGTGGTGACGATTATCACATCCCAGACTTCATATTACAAACCCAATGGGAGCGGAAACCAATAAGTTGGTAATAACGAGTCTGGGACTATGGAACAGCCCTAACAAGTCTCTGTACGCTCAAGTTATGTACTTGTCAGCAAACCTGATTCACTCCTTAATTCCCTTTTGAAATCAACTTTAAATACAAATATTGATGATGATCCAGTGGGTTATACTGACAGCTAACATAGTACTGTACTACAGCTTACTGTACAGTATATCACTGTATTTCACAATTCCTAACCAGCCGTATTCAATGACAGATACCCTGGGGCTATCATAGCAGGTATAATATTGAAAGACAATTATTTTTGTTTCAGGTGGTTTCATAGGTTAGACGAATACCCGTCCTGCATTAAACTTTATCTGGATTTCGAAATGTCTGTCATAAGCATTTAATTGCGTACGAGTGTACTGTGCAATTGATTGCGTAATTACTCAAAAGTGATTGCTTCTACCAGTCACTGACAATGCATTACCCACACAACTGTATGTGTGTCACAAGGCATGACAAAGGATTCATCCTCCCCATCATCATCGCCATCGTGCTCATCACGACCGTGCTCATCATTATTGTCAACATTGCTAATTGGTCGCACAGTCAACAATAGTCTGTCTGGTCTTAATTACATTTAAACAGGATTGGCTTAATAAAGCCCCACTTAGAATGTGTCCCTCAATGTAATCTCGAGCATTCTACTGGAACTTAAATAGATTACCAACCTCACAGGGAGGTATACCAACAATAAACCATGAATAATGCAGGATGCAGTACGGCTGCTTGTGTGGCTGCCACTCTCTGCCCACACAATCTCTCTCTCTCCCCAGTAAATCCCACTGTAAAACAAGCTGTTTGGTCCTGAATGATGCATGACCCGACCACATGGAATGTATACAAAGTCAGTATGTGTAGGCCTCCCCTGTGGCTTGGCCCTGACGTCTTCAGGTGGAAGAGGCAGGAGAAACAGACCTCAGGTAGAGCCATTTGTGAGTTAAAGGGACCCAAGGCGCCGTCACCACCGGTTCAGTCGACTGAACTTGAAATCATTGCGATGCATGAGACCCCATGCGTTGAACTCTGACACAAAAACCCACATCATAAATACGAGGGGAATGATCAAAACGGATTCAATATTTCATGAAAAGGTCCACTGTTTTTGATAGCTGTGAATTCAAGGTCAAATGCCTTGTTAAATACGTCAGTTATTCAGCCATTCATCGCTACCCTATGAATATACATGTACTGCGACAGTGTGTACATTATTGAGAAGAGTAACCATATACTGTGTGTTTGCTGCAGCTCATATTAGACAACTGGCAGCTTTACCATTAAATCCAGGACGACCACAAAGACAGAGAAGTGAAGTAGTCAGGCAAACAAGCGCAACCCTTGGCCTGCATACAACCATTATTCCTCCAGTCAAACGAGTCTTGTTGATAACACTGTACTATTCCATGTACTATGCCCCCCACCACAGTAGCCTCTAATCTGGGACAACTCCTCTGGCTGTCTCTCTCTCTCTCTGTCTCTCTCTCTCTGTCTCTCTCTCTCTCTCTCTGTCTCTCTCTCTCTCTGTCTCTCTCTGTCTCTCTCTGTCTCTCTCTGTCTCTCTCTCTTGTCTCTCTCTGTCTCTCTCTCGTCTCTCTCTCTCTGTCTCTCTGTCTGTCTCTCGTCTCTCTCTCTGTCTCTTCTCTCTCTCTCTCTGTCTCTCTCTCTCTCTCTCTCTCTCTATGTCTCGTCTCTATGTCTCTCTCTGCTCTCTCTTCTCTCTCTCTCTCTCTCTCTGTCTCTCTCTGTCTCTCTCTCTGTCTCTCTCTCTCTCCGTTTGCTTTCATTACGTAACACAAACAGTCATTCCCCCCAGGAGGCAAATTTCCCATTTGGGGTTTGATGACTAATCCCGAGTGGAGACCAGGGGAGGGTTTAGAGGACCAGCGAGCGACCCAGACTACCAGCCCCCCGCCCCCCCCTCTCACCAGCACCACAACACTGAGACATCCTGACATCCACAGAGGCTCCAGCCACTGGACATTCCTGAAAGGTTACCGTGACACCCTGTGCCCTGTGTCACCCGCACGTGCCGCAGGGCCAGCGTGACAAACACAAACAGAAACACGTGGGGTTCCGAAGACCCAACGCGCATTATTGCTCGACATCCACAACACAGACTTTGCACGGTCACGTGACTTGTAGGCTTATGCACGTCACAAGTGGGAACGCTTCTCAAGTGAAGTCGAAGCCTCCGTTTCGGTAACTCCAGAGGTTTTCCTCGTTCGTGGATCAGGTGTGGCTCTCCTAACCTGGTTCCCAGAACCCACTTATAAACCCCGCCTGTGTTATCCATCGCGTATCAAGCCATTTCACTCCTACTTCAGGAATATTGACCCGCCGCCCATCAGTTGTGCTGCAGTTCCGCCCTTGGCGTGCCTTTCCAGGGAGATGCCGGGAAATAGATTCAGACAGCGTTCGCGGACGGGGAGTTAATGTCGTTTTAAAGCACTCAGGTTCAGACGAGAGATTATAAATGCCGTATAAACATATCGACAGAGTTTCATCTCCTGACTTCTCCTGGCTTAACAAAACGCCATCTGAAGACGCTAAGTCCATTCAATCAATGGCCTTTGTCCCCGAGTCACATCGCAAGATATGAAAAGGAAACTAATTTCCCAACAAAATAAGGAAATGTCCCTTCATATCAAACGGCGTACAGTTTGAGATCATGTGTTGTTAAACTGCCTCTACGCCGTACAGTACGCGGGCTTCCCTGGTTCGGCACGGTCTCTGTGTTTTCCAGGACATTTCGCCGTGATATCTTGATCTCCTGAGCTGCTGGAAGTGGGATGTGCTCTCTTCTAAAATGGAGGGCTCTGCATTCTAAGCACCTTGCTCTCCAATCGATAAGCTCCTCTTGACCTTTCTCCTGCGTCAATAATAGTATTTCGGGGGTTTTTTGGACAGGGATGAGAAGTTGAGCTCATCCTTACTTCACAGTGCCTCTCCCCGCCCCCCAGAGCACACCGTTGGCAATGGCGCAGATCAAATCTAAATGTATTTGTATAGCCCTTTTTACAAGCGATGTCACAGAGGGCTTCACATACGCCCATGGAACTGCCCCTCAACCAACCTAAACCCTCAAGGAAGACAAGGAAAAACTCACGGAAAAACTCACTGGAGGAGAAAAAATTGAAGAAACCTCGGAAGGAGCAATTCAGTGAGGGATCCCCTCCTCCAGAGACGGTGGGTGAAAGAGCGGTGCAGAACACAGGCTTAACATAGTCATACAACAGGCAAGTGTCAATGGGTGTTGAAACACCAAAACCCAGTGTTCAACTTGGGTCAGTTGGTAAATGTCAGTATAAGCAGACATAGCCACAGGGCCGGGGTCTGTGATCGGCGCAGCATCCCAGGCCGGGGGGGGGTGAGGGAAGGGACCAGATGTCAGTAGGCATGGGATGACAATAGCAAGGAAGACAGAGAACGAATGAAAGAAACCACAGACAAAGGCAGAGAAACACGCCGCAATGCAATGAAGAAGGGAAAATAGGCGCCCAACAACAATTCCCTTTCTTCCATTTAGGAGCTAAGGGTTCGCCTCGCCACTTGTCCTCCACGACGCTGGGTACACTGTTTCATCTGTATGCTGCCTGCGTCCCCTTCCTCTGTGTGCCTGCGGATGAGTCATGTGAAGCTCCAGTTGCATTAGGGTGCGTGACCTTCCCTTCGACGTTACGGACGCCTCCTCTCCAAATGGCAGCCCGTTAATGTCAGCACACTTCCTCAAACACACACACACACACATACAGGCACGTGCACACGCACACACTGACCCTAAAAGCCGTCCGTGGCCCGGCCTTACATCTGACCTTTTGCACTCCTCCCCAGGCCAGGTAGCGGGGGGACAGAGGCTCAGCAAACAGCCAATGAGAGTGTGGATTCAAGCACAACGTCTACTCGGGTCCTGTTCCGTACACGTGGCTGTGTGTGAAGACAGCGCAGCCCAGATGGGGGTCTGCGAAGAGGGCATAACAACCTCGATGCGCGTGGGACAGACTTCCGGAAGCAACTGCCCTGTGGAGCCGTTGAGAATACTCAACAATGTGTTTACATGATCCGGGCTGGTAAGGTCTAAACACAGATGTCCACGGAGAGGACACCAAGTTAATAAGACCTTTACTCGGGCTCAAGTCCTGCGGTAACCCCACGGGGAAACACAGCTGTAACTTCAATCTGTTTTAGCCAGAGGGCCCCAGCCCCTGCTAGGCTCATGTGATTGGACATGTGGAGAAGAAAGCGATGCTCCCGTCTGTGATCTGAAAAGGGGGTCTGGCAGATCCGGGAGACGGGAGATCAAAGTGGCGCTGCCCTCTACAGGCGCGGCCCCTCGCTGGTCAAGCGGGGTGAGCGGGTCAAACATCTCGTCGGCGTGGGAGATGGGCTTCAGGGCCATGGCTATGGAGACGCTCTAAGAGTCGGATCAAAGAAACATGCCTCGATGTTTTGATTTCTCTTATCACAGCTGGAGAGGGGCATGGTGGGAGATGTAGTAGGCACCACACCACCCCTATGGTGCAACGTGAAGGTAATGATCCAGTGGAAGATCTGAAGGCCCCGGTCAAACATGCTCTGTGTTTACCCCCGCTTCGGCTGTGTGAATAACCACTTAGTAAAGATCCCTGAGCAAATGTGTGCAGAGCGTCGAAGGTAAAAATCCATCATTATCTAAAACAACATCCCAGGTGCTTCTAAAGGACCGCCGTTCAGCCAACCAAAAGCACGTATCCGTCCCTTTAATTGGGAGGCTGAACATAAGATGCCAAATTTACCATGGATAACTTTTGGTCAATCAGACAAACCGGATTTGAGGCAACGCCCATCAGATGGCAGTCGTGAACCCTAGGTGGGAGGGGGCCGGGGGTGGGAGGGGGCCGGGGGGTGGGAGGAGCAGGGGGGTAGGGGAGTGATGGGAGTCTGAGTGCCTAGTGCGTTGCTTTAGTCCCTTGCCTTGGTTACTCGGAGAAAAGACTTTAATACGGATGAGCGCATTCAAGTCTCAGAGCCAGGCCAGTTGTAGTGTGGAGGGCACTAGACCAGTGATTTGTGTGTGTGTGTGTGTGTATGTGTGTCAGAAAAACTGTAATGCATGGAAGGCGGGGTTTATATGAGCAGCAATTGATCTATTTCTGATCCAATAACTATGTGCCCTGCATGGTAATCTGAGACACCACCACTACAAATCCAGAGATTTTGGGAGCTGGTGTTAGAAATACCACCATAATTGCTCACTGACAACGTACAATTAGTAACTACTAACCACAATCCCTTCGAAGCAACAAGCCTGACTGCAAACCCATTGGAGCAGAAGAATATCTCGCAATGAACACACCTGCAGCCAACAGTTTATAAGCATGGCACTACTAAAAACATAATGATGTATGTTGTCCCAAATTCCATCACAGGGGGTTGATGGGGAGGGTGACCTTATCCTTCACGTAGAGAGATTGTGTCCTTCACTGGCATGCAGTTCACAAAGCACATCACTAGGGGATGCTCTTGCATGAAGTAAAACTTTGTCTGCACTCAAGAAGTTCCTCCAGAACTAGTATTTCCACCCAACTAGTGTTTCTAAAAATGTTTAGGACAATTCATGTATGTCTGAGTCTCATTAGCAAACAGGTTACCGACTCGTTATGCGCGTCTCTTGAGTTGTGATCTCGTGATCTGTGTCACGGTGTAACGCTGCTGGAATGCTGCTGTGCCCTCTGAAAATGAATTCCAAAAATCTGAGAGAATTTAATGAGAATTCATTGTTCATATGAAAAATATGAGAGATAACAAGAACTATGATTTACACTCTCAGTAGTCATTGGTTTGGTAAGTCTTTTTTTCTGACTTAGTTGACCTCCTTCTCCAAACATTAAGAATCGGTTAAATGGCACCGCGCTGTGATCAATGGAAGGGACAGTCCAGTGAATGTACTGAGCGTGGTATATGTGTGGTAACCAGGGGGTTCCCCAGGAGGGATAAGCAAGGCTACTGTTTAGGACCACAGATCACAATGCTCACTAATGATTAGGAGGGGGTGATAATTGAATACTTACCATATTTACTTCTGATACCATGTCTATGCTTGCTATGTCTATGTTCATCCCCACTCCCACCGGCGGACCTGCAGAAAAACATCAGAACGGACTAAAATAAAAAGCGCGTAAAATGTGTGTTTCTGTTGTGTGCTTAAATGTATGAAAGGAGTCGAATATCTACGACTTAAAATAGCTTTATTGTCTGCATCGTGACACACTAGTAAACATTTAGAAACTAATAATCAGCCAGATAACACGCTGAAGTGTTGCTTTGGATTGAGGTGCGCGCGGAATTCCCCAAAATGTTAATCGCGACGCACAATGGTGTTCATTTAACTGAAGACCTCCCTTGAAAATTGTACAGCGTGCTAACCGACTACATAAACAGTTTGTATCCTATTGTTAACCATTCAGGACAAAGCACCAGGTAGCTTTTACACATTTATCCAACCAAATCGGCGCAGGTGGAGACATTCCTCACATTGCCTTAAGCTTGTATTTGCAGTAGGCTATAATACAGTTGCATTGTACTATGGTTGGATATGTGTACAAAAAACCTGCCCTTGTTTTGTTGGAAAGTGGTCATAATCCGTGTTGTTTAACACATGTGGAACGAAGTGGCCCGATTAATCTATGAGGCTAGGCTACCTGGGAGAGCCGATGGTTTGTGCCGTTTACTTTCATAAACCTTGAGACCCTAGGATTCCTGCGATCAGACCAATTAAAGCAACAACTGTTTGTGTTATACGGTTGATGACAAAGCAGTCCATTACAGTTCGTGTTAGAAAATTATTTCAATTACCTCCGAAATCTGGCCTCAAGCGAATGTCATATCCTTTCAGCAGTCTATCAACTGTTTCCTTTACCAATGACATATTGCTAGGGTCATTGACACTAGAGAAAGAAGCAGAAAACATCTTAGATGTAAAGGTGTCTGATCTCAGTAGTATTATAAGTGTTTTCTACAATGTGCAACACAGTCAGGTAAAGTGATGAGCGTCCACGCCGGCCACTTACCTTTTTGTACAGACCACGGCCACTATTAGGGGAAATGTCCAGACACCAAAGCATCTCATTTTTCTTATTCTCAACACCGCCATAGTTTTGATATGATTTTGAATTTCAGTGAAGGCAGACGAGAACCAACTTATTCTGGCCAGTGCAGTAATTCCAATGTGGGGCGCATGCGCATACTCTACCACAACATCAAGGAGCCGCGGCTGCTGATGCTGGTGGTGGTAGAGCAATTTCCCAGCCACAGACGAAATTTAAAGGGGAAAGCGGTGCAAACAAGTTGGTGAGAGGCAAACGAAGGTCTCGTTCCATTCATGGCATTGAAAAAGTGTGAACCTTAATGTTCAAACCACAACATTTCTTATGAATTATTTAATTTGAATAAATGTTTGGAGCAAACGTGATTTGGCGATGTGTATAAATATCTTCTGGCATGAACAACAAGCAGAAACGTGTTATAAGCTTTGTCAAATATAGCCTAACATTTTCATGAGGACTTCTTTCCTTGGCCGGAATATGTGCGTGTGTGTGTGGGAGAAAGAGATAGAGAAAGGGAGAGAGCTGAGAGAGAGAGAGAGAGAGAGAGAGAGAGAGAGAGAGAGAGAGAGAGAGAGAGAGGAGAGAGTGTGTGTGTAAAGTAGTGGGAAGGATGCGCGTGGGTTTCTGTGAGGGTGTTTTGAGGTACAGCGAAAGAGCACGAGCGAAGAAGGCAAGTTTTATTACTCGTTTTCTCAAGACGGATGGTGCATCTTGAGAAACTGCACCCAACCACAGACCATACACGAATTAATTCTAATACACCTGCTATTTAATGAATCCCTATGTCTCCCCATGTATTTATCAATTGCACATCAACCATCCCACGCGTTTCCGCCTTAATGAGTAAAAGTACATTTCTGATAAGCGCATGTGCAAATTATGTTCACATAGTACATACAGAACCCACTCAGATGTGCTGTACAGTGCATCCTACGCATCTCAAAGCCAACGCATTTAATGTTCTGCCCACTCCCGAACAGGTCGTGAGCTACTGCATAAAAGTGAACACCCGTAGAGTGGGTCGTTGAACATTATACTTGGCAAGGGGCGGAGCGCAAGGGAGGTCTCTGGTGGACAGTAAAAATAACTGATAAATGAATGTCTTTCTTACTCATTGACACAAAAGCTCGGAGTAGAGCTCGTTCTCAAGTGAAACGAGTTTGTTTTGGGGGAATCCCAAATACTTAATGCGTCTGTGTGGTGACATGTCTGCTTCATGCTGTTTACTCATGCTTACATTTTATTTTCTGGCATGTGGTTTGATCTGCCAATTGAAGGGTTGGGATTTTTCGTCACAAAATTCACAAAAAGACACTACCACAGTTCACATTTAATCCGCATATCTTTTGACGGTGCTTTCAAATATTCAATTTGTCATAACTCAACTTTACCATCCATCCACTCATCCATCCACCTTGCCATCTTTCTATCCATCCATCTGTCCATTCGTCCGTCCTTCTACCCCTTCACCCATCTACCTAGCTATTTGTTCACGCATAAATAAATAAACAAATTCCCTCTTTCGCCCATTAATTAACTTAGATGTTGATTGCTTTTGCCCCGAGGACCCTGTGTCTACAGTAGCAGTTTAAGCAAGGCTTATTGGATGTAGCACTCCTAAGAACTAACCTCCAACGTTCAACTGTTGATTTGGTTTATTCCGCAGAGTGGCTTTTTAATGGTTTCCCTCGTCAAGGTCAGCCTCTCTCCATCTCAACCCAGGAGGGTAAAGAGCTCTGGGATAACGATGAATGACATTTTGCCCGCACTCTTCACAATCAAACACATTTGCCCACTTTGTCCCGTCATTATGTTAAAAAGGTGCTCTGTGTGTATATACTGACTGCTGTCTAATGCAGCGTGTGTGTGTGGTCATCTCTGTAAACCGCAGGGCTTGTTTGCTGGAGTCCAGGGTCCTGACGAAGGGGTCCGTCTGGGCTGTGTGTGAGGAGAGAATCTGTGTACACAGATAACACATCACAGCTCATCGTCTGCCATGACTTTGGCACTCGACAATGTTCTATTTGCCAGTAGCAGAATACAATTTGAAAAGTATTTTTTTTTCTCCATCGTTGGGACAAAGGGGGTCAGATGGCGGAGTGGTTATAGGGAGAAGGGCTATTAATTAATCAAAAGGCTGTTGGTTCGATTCTCGGCCGTGCAATATGATGTTGTGTCCTTGGGCAAGGCACTTCACCCTACTTGCCTGGGGGAATGTCCCTCTACTTACTGTAAGTCGCTCTGGATAAGAGCATCTGCTAAATGACTAAATGTAACAAAAGTATGAATATGTACATCACTGATCTTGATCTTCGATGGAAAAAGTTGTATAAAAACGGTTGCATTACGACTACAGTAACAACCTTAAAATAATAATAATAAAATCAATATTATTCCACATCAGGCTACAGCTAAAATTGAGAGATAATTTTGGTCCATTAACATTCATTTAGAATGTCAAGCACCCTTTTTTAAATTAAAAATTGTCTCAGTTCAGAACGTTTTCCAGTTCTGTCTGCTGTACTGGACACAGACTCTGGTCAAAATCAAGGGGCAAAAACATGTCTATGTTTCAGTAATAATTCACTTGTATGTTATATCTGCTACGTGGCTTGTTTGTACCTTATCTGTGGTTGGTGTTTTTCAGGAACCAACGCTGTCTCCTCAGATCACCTCGGATGTGCAGACAACAGAGACCACTGACTCCTTTGGCTCGCTGGTCCTCTCACTCAACAGGGGGCGCCACCTGCGTCAGCTCAAGGTGACAGCGCCCTTCAGCACCAGCAGACGATGGACACGCATGCCAAACCTGTCAAAGGATTCGGGGTGAGCGTCGGCTTTAGCCACAGTCGGGAGGAATTACCTGAGTTCTCCTGCCAACCAAAAAAACTGCCTTTTGGTTACTTGGCTTCCCTTCAAGGTTAGCATGTTATGACAGATGGTACTTTACTGTTTGTTCTCCAGTTGATTGTTTCTGCCAGTGTTACCCTACGCACTCGCATTTGACTGAGATGTACGAGTTATTTTCTTTACGTAACCCAGCATCGCGTGAGGGTTAGCTCTCTGGGCGCTGCTCCAGGGGTTCATCGTGGATGATGTCATTGCTCTGCCCTCCGCCTGCTAAGATGAACACAGACGAGCCCAGAACCACCGCTGCAGGCAGCCTTGCTGACTTTGACTTGACACCAAGTTTTTTTTTGGTAACTAGGAGCGGTTACCATAGAGACTGCATTATATAGCTATTCCTACACCTGCTGTAGGAGGAGAAACATATTTATGGCTCTGCAGTGTGTCTACATATTGTTTTGAGAGCACCGCAGACCTACAATTCATGTCATTATGTAATGGGTGGTCGAGTGTAGGTTCGCCTTTAACAGTTTTTGAAGTTTTGATTTAAAGCAGATGTACTTCAACAGAATTGTGCTGAGTTCTGTGGTTGCCTGTGCGACCGTTGGACGCTGTCCATGGTGCTGAAGTGAAAGCACTGTCCACGGTGCTGAAGTTTACACAGGGGTGTCGTCAGACATCAGTCTTTTAATCTGTCGTAGGATTACAACCCAGAGGCACTAGAGGTTGATGGCAACGCAGTATAATGTGACTGTGTGAGGGAGGAGGAGGAGAAGAGAGAGAAAAACCGAGAGAAAGAGAAGAGAGAGAGAAATAGAGAAACAGAGAGACAGAAAATGAGAGAGAGAGAGAGAGAGAGAGAGAGAGAGAGAGAGAGAGAGAGAGAGAGAGAGAGAGAGACAGCAAGAAATATTCTGACATCCCAACTGACCACACATTCCTGTCAACACCTAAAAAAGTTTCCAGCACAGGAAGTTTTGGGTGCATTTCTACCCCTAATTAGTGTCTCAAACAAAATATTTCTCCATTGAAACATCACGATCTTCTTGAAAAGCAGATCTGTTACCATAGATACTGTATAATACAATTTGTTTCTACAGCATCCTCTGTAGGAGGCGGGTTATATTTATAGCAACGCTGCATAATTACCAAATAGAGACACCCAACACAAAGTATTTTGTGTTGGGTGATGAAATGCAGCATGGCCAGGACTTTCATTAGAGATTGCAGAAGTACATAGAACCCAGATATGGACCCGGGCAGCCTAAACATTAGTGGTGTAGTAGGAGGTAAGTGGCCAGTCTCATACACTTGGAAGAGCACTGTATAACAGTCATTTATTACAGTTACATTTGCATCTGTGTTCGGCCCCTAATCTGTGTGATTTGCTCGGGGAGCCAGTGTTTAATTGCAACACTTTAGACCGACTATAATGAACTTGCATGGAGGTCGGACATTAAACGATGTCCTCGCCAAGCAATTGGCAATAAGGACCTTTTTAACAGAGCCACTAAAATGCCTTTCAGGGGCTCTTTGTTCCGTTTGCCGCTTCCTGACGACCCACTGCCAATGCTCCGGAAGACCGGCGTCCCTCGCAACTGGCTCTGCCTCAGTGCACTCTGGGACACTCATCAGACCCATTTGTCTGTCGTTCAGCCAGGCCGGGCCATCACCCCCCCCCCGACTCAGACACGGGATCACAGAGCCATGCCACCCCCTTTCTCCTTAATGATGTGTGCTCGAAGGCCCCTCTATTGACTCTATGTGAATGGACCCCCCAGGCCCGCTAATGGATGATATGCCTCATAAAAGGGGGACATGAATAATGCCTGTGCCCACTGTACGGTGCTTAAAGTTTGCTGCCATGGAGGTGGATTAGAGAGTAATGGCCGGGTCTGTGTCAGGGCGATGGTGGCATTACTGGATGTGGATGCCAAACAGCTTCCCGCCACTAGAATCGGCAATAAGCCCCTTTTTTCTAAGAGGACTCCTGGCTCGCGGACGGACAGCCGCAAAGCTGACGAAATGACATCACGCCGTAATACTGTTATGTTTACTATGATGTTGATTCAGCTGTTGCTTCTGACACAGCTATCGTGACTAAGTATGCTACTAGTTCTAAAACTATGTCTAGACGTAGTACTAGTAGACTGAAGCAGCGTCATCGGTTTGGTAATCCTTATGTAGAACACAGGTACGGCATCACAGAAAGGACACTGACTCCATTGGATGTGTATTTGGTCGTTGTGTTCAAGAGGGTCTTTGTGTATTGAGATCATTTATCTTTATTGTCTGGAAAAAAATAATATATTATTATTATATAAGATACATTTACAATACCATACAACCAGGACTTATGTTACATAACTAATTTAAAACTGTTTTGAGTTGTCATAAGAATATACTCTACATTAATCTCGGTCCAATGTATTATAGATTCAGTGGATAATGTGACCAGACATAAAGGGAGAGTTTAAATCTGACTGTTGTCAACATTTGACTACAAAAAGTACTTTATCTGCAATTAAATGTCACATATGTACTTTTAATTTAGGTTGTAAACTGCTATTGAAGACAGCAGTCTTCTAGAGCACAGCACAACCAAAATAGAAGTAAAACAGATTATGGGTTTTGTAAGAAAAAAGGTTTCAGGATATATAGCCACCAGTAGAAGAGTAGAGTGCGCTATATCCCTCCCACTCTCCACCACCACCTCCGCAATCTGTTTCCTACCCGTTGACTTGTATCTACTATTACAGTATAATTTATATTTGTTGACACATGCTGCAGTGTGTTTTGGTGGGTCTAAAAAGTGTGTCAGGGATGATGGAATAAAAAGAGTTAGTCCTGACCTAGGTCAGCATGCAATATGGACTAACTCTGTCGTCCACTTGGATAATAACTTAAATCTTTAGAGTTTTCACGAATAAATTGAAACCCTCTTGTGTAATCTGTTGCAGGATATTTGAGCCTTTTTCAAATCTCTAAACGAGTCTTTGCTAATTCCATGTCAAAACTATCACTGGGTTTCTTTCTTCTAATCTCCCATAATGCCTTATTCGATTATTGTCAATGCCCTCCGTCCCTGCTCTACAGTCTCTTACAGTAGAACTCTTTAGTTTTTCAACTGAGCGAGTCAGATGAGGCGCAACCGCACTGGTGAAGTCACAGTGGACTGGCGCAAATGCCTCGCGCTTCACACTAAGCCTTGTTGTGATCGGTTCTGAATATGCTTCTCAATCATGGAATATGCAAATTATAACAGTTGACCAGAGATTTCTGGCTGTGTTGTTTTGGTGAGGCATGGCGCTCGTTCTCACTTGCTTATTTCTGTCCTGGTAAGTACATACAACTCTTTTTCTTCGACTTTTACGCACGTTATTGTACGTTGGTGATCGATGTGATTTGTGAAACTGCGATTTTAACAAGTTTTATCAAGTGACGCACTGACAAGTCGCATTCTGTATGTTCTTCATTTACAGTGTGAGCAATGTTTGGGGAACTCAAGCGCCACAGGCGAATATTTATTTGGATAACATAACGCGCATATTGGATAGATTACTAGATGGCTATGACAACAGGCTACGACCTGGATTTGGAGGTACAGTTACACTATATATATTTCTAAAACGTTGTTTTAAGATGTGAAATGAAAAATGTCAGGTACTGTAATAAAGTTCTAACAGTTTCATGGCACTAATTTTCTAGGTAGTTGCCTGTGTCCCATCTTGGAAAGTCTTTGTCATATATAATAGATTTCTCCATGAAATATTTGCCCTGGAGTGCGTGCATATGTCTCAGCAATTAGATGAATCACTGACCACTCAGTCTTTCTAACAATGAACCAACCTGTTTGAGGCAATATGATTGGAATTGTTCTGTAGAGCCATTTTCAACTCCAGCTCTATGGGTATTGCTAATCAGATTGAAAGCAACTATTAACAGTGTACATTGTAATAGAAATACGTATATCCTGTGTGCATGTCTTGCTACCTTATTGAGGAAGTATTTGTTTGTTGTTTCATATCAAAAAACAACACTTTTATTCGTAGGTCCAGTCACAGAGGTCAAAACAGACATCTTTGTCACCAGTTTTGGTCCTGTCTCAGATGTTGAGATGGTATGTAATACACTTGCATAACACAGAACTCTAGAGCCATATATATATATATATATATATTGCATATATATTGTTTATATAAATATTTATTTTGTAGTGTACACAGATGTGTGAAAGTACAGTATTGTCGCATGGGTGTGTGTGTGCATAGTGGGTGGGATTCTCTACTGTATATGTCCACGGTCGAAAGTCATGTTCTTTCGGCCAGCCTTCATTATTATGGCATTTGGGCAGGATGTCATTAGTCCAGCTTAGGGATTTTAATCTGGTTGACAATCCCTATCGGAGAGGGATGGGGAGCGGCTGAGTGTTCTATTTCCCTACACACCATACCGCCTCCATGTAAAGCCACTTCCCTTACCATGTGATATCCCAGTAGCTATTCTATAGGCAGGGACAGAGGAGGATTTTCAGGCGAGCAAAGCCATTCATTTTCATCTAAAAGCATTCCAGGTTGAGTCATACAACCGCTACACAGTAACAACATGTTCGAAACGAAAACCGGCACCGTGTTTTCTATGACATACACAAACACATCAACTATTTCAACCAATGATTGCACCACATGAATTCGCTTTGGTCATTGACCACAAAGGGTATTTAGCTCGACTCTGAATCATCATTCTGAACATGTGACCACGCATGCCCTCCGAATTGATTTCTCCCCCCAAAACCGGCATCTCACAGGAGTACACGATGGACGTGTTTTTCCGTCAAACGTGGATCGACGAGCGGCTGAAATTCGAAGGCCCCATCGAGATCCTGCGGCTGAACAACCTCATGGTCAGCAAGATCTGGACGCCGGACACGTTCTTCCGGAATGGCAAGCGTTCCATCTCTCACAACATGACCACTCCCAACAAGCTGTTTCGCATCATGCAGAATGGGACCATCCTCTACACCATGAGGTATGACTGAGCTTACACTGAGCATGTTTCGGAGCAGAGCCCAGGACCTGAGCGCTACTACAGCCTTGGGCTGTTACAAGGAGCTATTATAAACGCTGACATGAAAGCATATGTTCTTAAAGGAATGGCAGTGCGCGATGGCCTACTTGAGCTCTTCACAACAAGAGCGAATGCAACACTGGTGTATTAGCGTGACATGGGGGCAGGGAGGGAGGGGGGGGGTAGGGGGGTGGGGGGGGTGCTGGGTTTACATCACTGTGTCTCTCCCTAAATTGGCTTTGTTTCCGCTGTAACGTTTGGTCAAATTCATGATTCCGTCCCAGACTGACCATCAACGCCGAGTGTCCGATGCGACTGATGAACTTCCCCATGGACGGTCACGCCTGCCCGCTGAAGTTTGGGAGCTGTAAGTTGGGTTTTTTTTCTCCTCGATAAGCCCCCCGGTCAGACAGATGGTTACAGGATAGCGATTACAGACTTGACCATGTCGCTATCTCCGCCCCTGCTGTCCAGATGCTTACCCCATGAGCGAGATTGTCTACACGTGGAAGAAGGGCCCGCTGTTCTCCGTGGAGGTCCCCCAGGAGTCGTCCAGTTTACTGCAGTACGACCTGATAGGTCAGACCGTGTCCAGCGAGAGGTTGAAATCCAACACAGGTAAGAGAGAGACGGGCGGTCTCTCGTGGCTGTTATTACATTCGAGTCAGACTCGAGACTAGAGTCAAACAGCGATGCGGAAAAACCCACACAGCTTTACGATCTGTCCGACTCGATCATCGTATGAAAGACACTGTTGTTCCATAAAAATGATGCCTGTGTGCTCACTGGATGGATGTGGGTCCACGTTTTTATTGGAATTGTTTCAATTGAGAACTCTGTCTGTCTGTCTGTCTGTCTGTCAGTCAGTCAGTCAGTCAGTCTGTCAGTCTCTCTCTCTCTCTCTCTCTCTCTCATCTCTCTCTCTCTATCTCTCTCTCGCTCTCTCTCTCGCTCTCTCTCTCTCTCTCTCTCTCTCTCTCTCTCTCTCTCTCTGTCTCTGTCTTCCTACATGAACTGAATGGTGCAAATTGATTAGTATGTATTCGATGTGTTCAATTTGCAGCATTGCACGTGTGTCATGCTCGTCCTTCGTCATCCTGTACGTGCCATGTCCTGGAACAGCTCGCTGTTTCTGTGATGTCTGTTCACATAACTCACGTCGCATGTGTAATTCTGTGAAAATGCTGATTTGTCGACTCGACGGCGGGAAAACAAAGTTCCATTTTCTTGTTTCCCGACAGGTGAATACGTTATCATGACGGTTCACTTCCACCTGCAAAGGAAGATGGGCTTTTTCCTGATCCAGACGTACATCCCCTGTATCATGACTGTCATCCTTGCCCAGGTCTCTTTTTGGATCAATAAGGAATCGGTTCCCGCTCGAACTGTATTCGGTAGGCCTCTTCTGGTATCCTCAAACCTCACGCCCTTCCTTCCACGTCACCCCCATCCACGTCCACACCTCTCACTGTCAAACCAAAGGGGTCCTGGCATAAGCTAAAGAACATTGGGCCGGGATTATCCTCGTTCCGATGTTTCCACCGAGCTGGATGTACCGATGCGCCGCCCACAGCGTGTCTTTCCGTATCGTGTGTCTTTGTGTGACAAGGCGGGGGAAAGTTTCCCCCTCGTCCTTAAGTGGTGTTTCTTGGCAGAACTCGCCGGAAGGTTTTCGGCAGTGTGTGTGTGGAGTGTCTGACTCGGTGGGGCGTTGTTAGCGCAGAACAAAGTCACACAGCCACAACAGCTTGTACCTAACTCATTATCTCCATATCTTCACCTTGGCCAAGTACAATTAATTGTACATAACTCTTATTCTGAAATTGGTCACACCAGGAAGGCAGAGGGGGAGTCTGTTTACTTGGATAGATGCCGAACAGTCGCAGGTTCCGCTAGTTCATGTTACATCACGCTACAGTTACCACACATCGCTCTCTCTCTCTCTCGCCTGGGGAGGTTAGAGCTCTTAAGTTCCCATTGCCTTCCTTTTTGATTTTCCCCATTTCCAATTTAGTCTCAGTAACATTTTTGCCAAGCCGGAGCTGCTGCCCTTTGTAGATTATGGCTCTCCTCTCCTTCCCTCTTCTCTCCTCTCCTCTCCTCCCATCCCCTCTCTCCCCCTCCTTCCCTCTCCTCCACACCCCGTTCCCCTCTCCACTCCCCATCTATCTTCTCTTCGGTGTGCTATCAGAGTTCTGACAGGACCCCTCCACTCTTAGGGAAGAATAGCTACCAATCATTAACGTGTGTGTGTCGCAACTTTGCGGGCCCCACGCGGAACGCACATCTGTGGATGCTCGTTAACCTCCCACATCCTGCTGTTTTCATTCTGCATGGTGAAGGGGATAAAGAAAGAGAGAGAGAGAGAGAGAGAGAGAGAGAGAGAGAGAGAGAGAGAGGAGAGAGAGAGAGAGAGAGACGATGTGTCGGTGTTTGGTGCCGTGCTGTCTTGACTGCTGGCTCGTTCTTGAGCAGCGGTTGCATGAAGCTTATTGGATTTCACCCAAAACATACAAGGATGGAGAGGTTTTATCTGCACGCTCTACACAGTTTGTTTCTGCTCCCAAAGTGCACCCTAAATTGTCGAATGTATTTGATGTTGGCACTGGTTGAACACCAGAAAACAGCAATAGGAGACACAGTGAGCTACAAGATAGATACCGAGAGGTACAAATGCCCTGACGGATAAACTGATGAAAGGCCGAGGGATGACAGACGGAGTGGAGGGAAAGTTGGAAGAGAGAGGACGGAAGCGGGGTGAGACAGAGGCTGATCAAAGCACATTAGCCATTGTCGCGGCGCTACGGCAACGCTGCCCCGGTCCACTAAGAGCTGAAAGTCCCCCGAGCGCAGTGCTCACAGACTTAATTGAGTGGGGCCTAATTTGTGCCTCGCTTTCTCTTGTTGCCTTTTTAAAAGCACACAAATGCCTCGGGCTCTTCGCTTCTCCATTTATCCAGCTTCCTCCTCCACTTCCGCCTCCCTCCGCCTCCCCCCCCTCCCCCCCTCGCTTTCTTTGACCTCCTCCATTTTCCTGACACACTTTCACGTCCATCCCCCCCCCCTAGTTAACAAGTGGGTGAGGGAGACGGGCAGCGTCGACAGGCAGTGGGAGACTCTTGTCGCTGTAACGGGGGAGTTGGTGGAAGCAGAGTTGAGATGCTGAAAAGCATTATTACATCCACTTACACGCTACAAGTTGCCTCACTCCCTCACGCTAATGATAAGAGCACAGTCCACGCCGGCCTATTGGACCGTTTCTTCTATTTTAGCCGGGCGAGAGCAATCTCGCTGGACCCGATCTCCACTGTTGTTAATGGCCCATTACACAGCAAGTCGAATGTGTGAATTAATAGCTTTTGTAAGTGGCTCGGCGCAGGATGCTCACTGCTTCCTTCTGCCTGTTCAGAAACACAGACTGTAACACAGTCTCTTTTCAACAGAGAGCGTTGCAAGTGGCGCACGCGGTTTCTGCATATTGTGTTTGTGATGGGGTTTCATCGTTGCTGCTTGATGAGGGGAGACCAGGAGTGGTTGTGACATGGCTTAGCTGAAAGTGAAAACGGTTCAATAACCGGTCTCCCCTATGATGTTTGCCGAGGCCAAAGATCCCATGCTTTCCTCCAGCCGCGGGTGGAAAACGCATCCCTGAAACGAAGGCAGTCGTTATGTGTGATCGGGACTCACGACGGCTCCGACATCTGTTCCCCGTAAACGGGCCGTCCCGCGCCAAGCCTCCCACCGTATGTGCGCCGCTTCCTCTTCCACTCCCCCACCCCTTCATCATCATCATTCTCGCCTGTCCCTGATTATTCACAGCGCTCCGCTCATCCATCCTCACGCCCCGAGAGTAAACTAGACCGCTCATCCCGGCCCGCATCCCATTCATCATCGCCGCCGCCGTCATCATCCCCATGCATGTCGGCCCGTGGATGTCCATCAGCGATGGGGTTCACCCAGGGTAATGTTGAGACTGGTACGACATCCTCCGTCCACCTCCTTTCTCCCTCTCTTCACCTGCAGATGACATAAATCATCAAGCATGCTAATCGCTCTGCCCCTTTGGCAAATGATGTGGGCATCAATAAGCATCTAAATCTAAGATTTAGCATAGATAATAGATAAAGCATTTAAAATCATATTCTATTGAATGTACCTGTTCAGCAATCTCAATTTGTTTCACGAGACAAATTGACAATGCCCATGAATAAACCAGACATGAATTACGGACACAATATGTTTTGTATTAAATGAATATGTCTAAATGAAGATTTTCAAAGTTGAAAATGTGTCTCCACCCAATCCAAAAGATTGTGCTTACTTGTGAAAGGGGCATTGGCAGAAACACTTGGAAATGCATGATCTGATTCGACCTATTGGGTTCACCAGAAACAATTCGAGGCCGACTGACACGGCTGAACAGAACCTCAACCATTTACCCTCGAGCCTCGAGCTATCCAACGACATGCGAGCCACTATCACATTAAACTGCCAGTGACTGAGCAACAAACCTACCATTTGTTATTCCCAGTGAACCATGTCAAATACCCCACCCACCAAATGAAAGGGTTAGCCGTCTTTTAGGAAGACAGTTTAGGGAACTTTTGGTAGGGGGGGATAGTGAAACCCACACTAGGAATACTGAGAGCAACGATGCAAACAATGATTTGATAGCACGATAGAAACAAAGAATTCCAGGAAGAATCAATACCGCAGAATAGTTAGATGTTTCAAAAACACTGCCATAACTCATGGTTTTCACTCACTAACCTATACGCAACCTATATAACCTGTATATTTGCATGATGTCGACACACAGGCATAACCACCGTGCTGACCATGACCACTCTGAGCATCAGCGCTCGCCACTCGCTACCCAAAGTCTCCTACGCCACGGCCATGGACTGGTTCATCGCCGTCTGCTTCGCCTTCGTGTTCTCCGCCCTCATCGAGTTTGCCGCCGTCAACTACTTCTCCACGCTGCAGGCCAACCGGGAGCTGCGCAAGGCGGCCGCCATGAAAGCCGCCGCCCAGGAAGCTGCTGCCGCTGGGAGCGACGGGGACGTTACCTCGGTAATCTTACATCACACACACACATATACTCCCGCACACGTACACACATAAACACATACGCGGACGTACACCCGCGCGCACGCACACCTACACAAACACCCACACACACACACAAGTCCAGACACGCAGGCCACAAGCTGATACGGAGACACAGTGTTCTGCTTCTCTTTCACCGGCCTCCCGTGTCGGCCCCCTCCCACCCCCCCTCCCACCCCCCCACGCTTCTCAGTGTGTGAGGAGAAGAGCGCTTTGACGTGGGGAGACAGCCAGTGGGTCCGTGAGCGACGTTGCTGCGGATTATGTAAGCGGAATAGATTAAGGGAATATCCGGGCAGATCATTGCGGGCTCATGAGAAGGCTTGGAGCCGGGGAGGGGGGGGGAGGAAGGGGGGGTAGGGAGGGAGGGAGGAGGGAGGGGGGGAGGGGGTTGGCTTTGTAGGCTCTGACAGAGAGAAGGCAACTTGGAGGCGGGTAGTACCAAACCCTCAACATGTTGTGGGAGGATAGGCCGTGCTCTAGCTAGAGAGGTGAATCTCAGCACACCATCTGCTGTCGACAGCACAGATACCTTCACCAGTGCCCAGTTCAAACACTGCCAAATATATGGATCCCCGGGTCATTGTCTAAGGTATTGCTCAGTGGTAGAATAATTGAGTGTAGATAAAGCTGCTGAATGAATACAGTGTTGTTATAGTAGTATTTGCTTAGGCGAGAGCCTGTTTGGCCTTTGGTAGAATGATATTGAGATGCTGCTGAAAACATGAGTTAACATCTGTTTGTTTTTTGAGCTGTATACCAGAAGGCCAGGTTCACCTATTCAAATTGGATTCCACCTGCTGTCGCGATCAAGCCAAACACAAGCTCAAACTGATTGCGCAACCCGCGTACTCTCCAAACGTGTGGCCTTACTGTAAATCCGGTATCCCTCTGCCCAAAGCCAAAACCAAATCCGATAGTACAGTATCCAGCCTGCTACTGCTCTTGTTTGTTTGGAAAGACAGTATGCTGAAATGTAGAGCAGCACAAAATAGGCTTGGCTGATTCTTCTGGGACTCGGCCAGGAAGAAGCCGAGCCCGTTGTGGCATTTTTCAAAAATAGCTGCTGCATCGCAGTGTTGTGCGAGCCACACGCTCGCTGTGTGATTTCTCACCTCCGGAGGAACCGTGGCGCAGTTCGGCAGCTGACATTTGCCGCTCAAACCTGGTGCTGGGAAGCGAGCCAGTTCAGCCTGGACTCCCTGTAAACACACACACAGGCCCGGGCTCACACACAGGCCCGGGACTCACACACACACACAGACACACACACACACCAACATATGTGACACACACGTCAGTGTAAACGCGGACACAACGATATACATATCATCGACGAAAGGAATCGATTCGATTCAGTCCTTGTACTAACACCTCCTATCAACCCCATCTCTCCCTCTCTCTCATCCCCCCGTCCCCTCCACCCCCCCCACCCCGCACGCCTGTGTGTTGCCCCCAGCTGGACGCGAGCAGCGTGCTGAAGAAGAGGATGAACTCGGCCCCCCTGTTCGAGCGGCCGGCCAAGACGTTCCCCAACCCGCCGGTGAACGCCCAGGCCTTCCTGCAGCAGGGCTCGGCGGTGCCCGACAACAACGTCCTGACGGGCACCAGCATCATCGACAAGTACTCGCGCATCCTCTTCCCCCTGTCGTTCGGGGCCTTCAACCTGGTGTACTGGATCGTCTATCTCACCAAGGACACCATGGAGCTCTCCAGGTGAATGCAGGAAGGGGTTGGAGGCAGGTAAAGGTAAAGAGCTGAGGCGGAGGCGGTCGTGATGGCAACGGTTGTTATATGGATGGTTGGTCGTGCTGTTGATAGTCGTGAGGATAGTGGTGACGGTGGTGGTGAAAGGGATGGCGTTGGCGATGGGACGATGATGATGCAGATGATGGGGAACACTATATTTGTCGACTTTGCACAGCAACAAGACGGTCGACATTCGAACGAAAATCGAAACTGGGGAATGTACTGTCTCAGTAATTGGCAAACTGATGCGGTTGAACAATTTGAACGACAGAGTTGAAATCTCCACGTCACGTCGTCGCGAGGGCGAGGGGACGGACGGACGGGCGCGCGTGACGGAGAGAGAGAGAGAGAGATAGAGAGAGAGAGAGAGAGGAGAGAGAGAGAGAGAGAGAGAGAGAGAGAGAGACAACCACGGCAGAACGAAAGAGAGCGAAGCGTGAGCGCGTGGCGTCCTCCCGACACGTTCATCCTTGCACACCACCATCAGCCTAGCGCTCCGAGTAACCGCACACACGCACGCACACACACACACAGACCCCCCCTTCCCCCTTCTATCCACCCTCCCTTCCCCCACGGACACACGCGCGCACACAGACGCACACTCTCTCTGTGGCGCTTCAGAAAAAGAAACCCACCGTGTCATCATCGCGTGTTTGGGCCGACGAGGAAGCGAGCGTCTCTCTCTCCCCTCGCGAAGCTCCACGCCTGGAAGATCGTGAATTATGCAGCAGTCGCACGCACGCAAAAAAAAGGACTCTGTGTCGTTCCTGCGCTAATTAATAACTCTGCAGCGGTTCCGGTTGCGCCACCGATATTGAAATGGCTGCAGGAGACTGTGTGCGGCGGGGTTTGTGTTTCTTTCTTCATTGTAATTCAGCCCCTCAAGGTGTCATTGGCAGCAGTCTCATTCTCATTCAAGGCCATGCTTCAGAGGTTGGCACTGGAGGCTGCCAATGGGAGGCAGTGGTAATCATTTATAGTTCTTTTTATAAACTCGCGCACACACACACACACTCACGCGCGCACACGCACAAATGCGAACAAACACTCCTGCACGCGTATCTCGGAATCTCTCGGGCATTTATTCGCTCACAAGCAATTTTAGCATCACCCGGGACGAGGCCTTTTACTGCCTGATGGCAAAGTTCTGAGAACTCAGCCCTCGTTTGACTTCTGAGGTGTGTTGTCAAGGCGCCGGAGATGTATGTCAGAGCGTTGGGGCGCTCTCACATGAAAGCTTCCAGCTGTCAGAGCGGTTCCATCCCATCTCTTTTCACCCGCGGTATAGCTGCTCCACACGTGCACGGCTGTCAGTCGCGAGACAGGCCGTCCGGTGACGGTGTCGTATTTCGACGAGATGCAAAACGTCTTGAGATACCTTTCTGAGGTATTTGTTAAGTGTAGGGTTTTTTTTTCAGAGGGATGTTTAAGTCAATATTTACTTTTTTTCCGCCTCAAACGGCATGCTACGGAACACAGTCGTTTGTGTCGACAGTGTGCAAAGGATCACCTGTCACCCAGGCAGCTGGGGAAAAAACAAAACAAAGGCTTTTCTTGAACTTTTTCAGGATTTCGGCCTGCTGTTTTTTCCCTCTTGGCTCGGGGCCAGACAAGCCAAGTGACTTTACATGGCGGTGATGGCAGCTGTCAGGCACTGACGGGACTTCTGTGACGTTTTCTTCAAAGCGTTCGCAGTTAATTGATACGGACTGAAACCGGCCAAGCAGTTACGGACACACGGCGCGGCATGCGACGGTGCGGCCACGCCTCGAGGGGCCGGGCAAGAGAAATAATAAAAAGACGTATCAAAAACAGAACGAGAACCTGCGTGGACCTACCGGAAGTCGAGCCTCTCAGTTCGAGATGTGTCCGTTGTTCATTCCCCAATGGGCGGCTGCTTATTGGTTATCATCTCTTCTCATAAACCACCACCTGCAAACCCACACCCTCGCTTCTCTCTCCTACACTCTCATCTCGGGGCCCCCCCTGTTCACACACCCTAGCACTGAATAAATGTCGTTAGAGCGAAATCTTAAAGTCATCCGCTGCGCGTTTTTTTTTCGATACGTTAAATGCGGGTTATCCATTGACGGTAACGGGGGCCTTCATCCTGCGTGTGCAGCCTCTCTTTCATGACAGAATCACCCCTGGGAGGCAGAGCCCCGGAGGAAGAAAGGACTCTAAAGAGTCGCTCGCAGCCACAGGACAAAGTGGTCTAAATAGGATTCCTCTCCCCTGCTGTTGATGCCACCGGGCTGTCTCCGTGTAGCAGTGTAGCAGCCTTGTGGTCACTTTTTTAATGAATAGGGCCATTGAGGAAGGACATTAAGGAGACACATTTGCTGAAAAGGCCTCCGAGGGCCCAGCAGTGTGAGCCTGCAGGCTAGCGGAAGGTGATAAGCTCCCTTTCTTTACAACGCACTGTAAGTGCCTAGACTTGAAAACAGCTCTTTTATGATAGTGTTGCTCGTGAATCAAACGCAACTGAATATCCCCTTCCTGCTCGCTTCCTATTTAAAGGCCCTTTTCCCTAACTTGGATGTGATGATGATTGAAATAACCCGTCTCTCCGATGGAAAACGCGGGCGAGCGAGAGCGAATCCCTGTCAGTCGTTCTTATTCATCCTCTCGAGATGGCCTCAAGAGAGAACAGCAATCTGCCTGTATACTATGTTTGGATTTGTGTGTGCGTGTGTGTGTGTGTGTGTGTGTGTGTGTGTGTACAGTGTGAAGTGTTTCTATAAATGTGGTTCCCAGTCTGTTCTGTCAGGCAGACAAATGCGTCGGCTTATAGATCCACGTAGGATAAGATCAGCCATGTGATGTCCCCCTTTCCCTTCCCCCCCCCATCTCGCGTGGTCACAAGGAAGGACATCTATCCTACTGTGACATCCACCAAACCTTGAGCAGTCAGCACTTTGGTTTATAAGGCCGTCGTTTAAAAGACCACATAAAGAAAAAATATATATATATATATAGTTAGATATATATATATACTTCCCCACAGACTTGTGCATCTCACCGATCAATATACACCTTCCTGGCTCAGTGTGCTCTCCCACTTGCATCACTGAGTCCACATCACCATCGCCATGGGTAACAGGCATTCCTGATGACACGCCGTGCAATAACAGGGTTTCGGAAAAAACGGCTCCTCGTTCAGAATGAGCCACTGGGTTTTGACACATGCCGTACCGAACACGTAGGTGTGAAATACCTGGCAGAGCTTCCCAGGCCAAGGCGAGAGGGAAGGCTGGGGGAGGAGAGGCAGGGGGGAGGAGAGGCGGATGATTTTCACAAGGTCTTTGTCAGCTGGTCCACGAGCGAGGGCTTGATTCAAATGAGAGGGCCCGCATGCCAACCGCCAACCTTGGAGCGGGCGGCGGGGGGGAATCACATTAGAACGCCCTCGGCGTGAGGCTTCGCGACGACGACTCCGACACACTCGTTCCGTGCCGGGCCCTGTGTGTGTGTCTGTGTGTGTGTGTGTGTGTGAGTGAGTGTGTATTAATATGTACTTGTGTCCTCGCCCCCTCCTCTGAACATCACCCATAACACTTAACACAGTCACACAGCGATATATCGGAGTAAAGTAGACCTGACTCCATTTATCGCCTCCGATGGCTACCTCCTCACTCTTTTAATCATTTGTTGTCTCGTTTGTCTTTTCTTACAGTGTGTAAACCTACTGGAGCACCCCCTGCTGTTACACACATATTCACACTCACTCTCTCTTTCTCTCTGACACACACACACACACACCCACACACACGCACACACAAAAGCAATGACCCAGTCAGAACCAGAGAGAACACTCATCGCTTGGACAGATGACAGAGACTCTCGCCAAGGACCTTTTTTTTTAATGCCGTTTTTTCTTCTTCTTCTCTCGTTCTCCCCGTGATGCGCAAGGCTTTGAGGGCATACACTAGCCTCTTCCACCCTCCAACTTGGGAGTCAGGTTGACTGATAGCCCGTGGGGCTCTCCATCCCCTCTCTTTCTCCTCCGTCACTGCCCCTCTCCTTCCCTCTCCCTCCCTCCCTCCCCGAAGAGACGCGACACGCATTGGCACTTCTCTTCCGAAACCCCGCGTCCAGTTTCCCTGTCGCCGCCTGGAAGTGCTGGTGCTTCTCGGGGAGGAGCTGAGTGCTCGCTGCAGGCCTGGGGAGGGGGTGTCCTGGCACCACGAGAGGCATCCTCCCAGGGCCCTGGAACACACCTGGGGGGGAGAGCGCTACCAAGGGGGCCTGGCTGGCCCTCATCTGCCTCAGTCCCCTGGTGGTTCCCCCCTCTCCGTTTTTTTTGGGGGGGTTCAGCGGCTTGATTTCACTCGCATTGAAATGTTTTTGTGAAGTCAGTTGTTTCCATGGTTTGTTATGGGATGAGATCCTCACCTGGATTGGTGGCGTTGAGTATGCGCGCACACACACACACGAGCACCTTTCTCTCGGAATGCCTCAAATGTTTCTCTCTTTCAAGCACATACTGTACTTATCCACGTAGACACAATCACCCCATCCTTCAGCATTTATTATGGGATGGCTTTTTCATATCCCCAGATTTCATTACCCGTAGGGGAATTATAAAGTACCAAGAAAGATGTTGTTCAGCAGTCTACAGACAGGTAAACAACATTAACTGGGTGTGTGTTTGCTGGCATCCTCAACTATCTTTTAAAACCTGGGCTTGTGGACTCACATTATATATAGCTAACTTTGCTGTATTAGGGGTATTAATGTGATATTGTATCCTGGCAACAGGCTGCACACCTCTCTCTCTAGATTGATTTGTTCTTTAATGCCTGCATTGTTTGTTTTAATGTTTTCTATTTTTGCACTTTGATGTAATTGCATCTGTCATTATATAGGAGAAGGAAAGGCTTCTAAAGTGGTTGGCAATTATTCATTAAAACGACAGCTTTGCCGTTTTCATTTCAAACCGAAATCCCTCGCAAGCAATTATGCATCATGCCAAACACGTTCATTAATTAGCCGCTGTCTGGATTTACATATGATTATGCGCCATTTCCAATTAAACAGGGAAGGTAAACCATTAAATCCACCCAGGTTCATCTAAATACATCCTTGTTCGTATGGGGATGGTCTTTATTGGGCAAACATGACTGTCACCCACTCTGTGTGACACCAGCGTGTTCCTCTCATCGCTGAAACAGAAGCAGGGACATATTACGTTCTGTTGTACTCAGTTCCTCAAAGTCCCCCCCGTCGTTCCGAGTCTCTTCTTTTTGGTCTCTTCTGAGATCGGAGAAGAAGCTGTAGAGAGGTCAGGTGGTGTGATGGTGACCCCCAACGGGTGTGTGTAACCTAATAGCTCATCTGTTGGAGTCTGCCCGGTTATCCTTGAAGAACTAGTTGTGTTGACTCGATGGGGGTATTTCAGGGAACGCTTTTGTCCTCGCATCTGGTGAGGTATCGCTGGATATCACATCTGGTCTCCCTTTCCCTGCTGTCTGTGTCCGACGTGGAGGCCGAGGACCTTGGTTCTCCAATTACAGAACACCCCTGGAGGCTCCTGGATGGATCATCCCGTCCCATCCCCCTCTGGCTCTCGACAGCACAGGAGGAATGAACCAATGGTCAAATCCAGGGAGCGATACAGTACATGATGTGTGTTACGTACCTACCTACACTAGTGGATATTTTGTGCATTTCAAAAGAAAAGTGTGTGTGTGTGTGTCAGTGTGTGGAATGTGTGAATAACGCCTGTGTGTCATTGACCTCAATTATTTCCTCCAGCCCCACAGCCCACCAGCATGTCTTCACCTCATCAATCGAGGCACCAGAATGAGCATGATCTTTAACCCTTAGTGCACTCGTCAAGGGGTCGGGCTGCGAGGGTCGTGTACACAAGGCCACGATCACACCTGTCACCTGTTACTTTTCACTTTACCGTAAACGGGTTCCCGGCGGCTCTGCTACTGTTACGCCATCGTTCTTTTCACCTGCTGAGACAACGTCAACGCGAGCCAATGACGGTTTTAGGGTGTACTTCCGTCATGTAGTTTGAGAGTCTTGAAGTCTTGAAGACCTTGCTTGTTTTATGGCTATTGATTTATACTTAGATTTACCGATTGGGAAAATGGACTGCGGCAGCTTATGTAACTAATGCTGAATTAGTAAAGCCTCCATGCAAACTCATTATATTCCTTATAAGTGACGCTGAAATCCATTTGTTTCTATTCCCCTTGGAATGCCTGTTGTTATTGCAACAGTGCACAGGATTTTGGTTCCCAGAATGTTCTATCCGTGTACTAACCCCACCTTATATCTTCTCAATTCTGCCAGGATTCGATGTAAATGACTACGTTCAATAAAGCCAAATGATGTATGTTTGCTCCGTTCATTATTCACAACACGACGCATCTTTCTAAATCGAGACAGCAGGATTTGAGAGTTGTTTGCATGTACTGTAGCTGTAGCCATCACAGTACTGTATTCCCAAAGCTCTTGTTAGTAAATTCACTTCACCGCAGTCTCTCGAATAAACTGTCCACGGCCCAAGAGGCTGGTTTACCATGAAGAAGACAGGAGGACCAAAGAGGAGGCTGCTGTTTCACCCGTGATGATATCCCCACGTCAGACTGCGAAGCCTTTCGCAAAGAGTTAGTTAGGGAACGGTCCTCTGTCGATCGCCCCCGCTGAGAGAGAACGTGTGGCGTGACTCACCGCACATCATCTCCACATCTCTTCTGTGACAGAGGGTTTCTAATACACACCTGGGGGGTTTCTGCGTTTATTGGACGAGAGCCGACACAAACACGGCCAATCAGCGCCCTGCGAAGGTGGAGGCACGAGGCGGGGGAAACAGGAAACGAGGTCGAGCGAGAGCAAGGCGGCGGCCGACCGCGAAAGTCTGCCGACGACCGGCCGCTCGTAAAAAGTCTCCCTCTCTCCCTCCGACCCGTCCATCCTTGTGTATCTCTTGACACAGCCGACAGGCAGGAGGAGAAAGAGAGAACGAGAGAGACAAAGAAAGAGAGAGAGACGGAGCGGAGCGGGGAGAGCGGGGAGGGGGCGAAGTGGCCTCGCATTCGCACTCCAGACCGCGGGACGTCCGCCCATGCGCGTCCCGAGCCTTCTGGGTCGCCCGCTCTTGTCAAAAAGGGTAGAGTGCCACCTATTGGTGCAGAGCCTGCATCCTCTTAGCCCCACTGTGCGAAGGTGGCCACTCCGCGCGGCACTACCACATCTCTGACACTCGCACACCCACACACGGACACACGCAGATGTAGTCATACTGCGCACACACACACACACACACAATCACACACAGACAAAGTCTGATCGAACAGTGCTCTGAAGCATTTCGACGGAAATAATACTGTTCTTTCTCCCAGCAGTGCGCTGCGCATATACCATGAGGGGTATACTGTGCCTATAAGGTGTACTCGTCAAAGCCGTACTCATGTGTATAGGCTTGTAGAAACACATGACATTCCGGAATAATCCCAAATGACATCCTCGAAGATTCCAGCTCCAGACACGCGTAGAACACACACGCAGGTAGGCAGGAGCACAAACACACACAGGCCAACGCCAGACACGTGCGGCAACACACCCACACGACACAGACATGTGCAGATCCACACACGTACTGACATATACCACCCCCCCCCCTCCCCCCGCACCCCACCACAACACACCCGTATGCCCACCTAACTAGTGAAGAGAGTGATACGGGGGCGAGCGGTAAGGAGGTAAGCCGCGACACGATGAAGTTTCTGACTCTTTCCATAGGCCTGTCAGAGGGCCACCATATTAGACCCATCATGTTCACTCAAATGCCAGACTGTCACATGCTGTCTGATTCATCAACTTCCCCTCACACTGTCAGCGGAGCGGAGGAGGGCTGGGGGACACAGCCACTGAAGGAGAGAGAGAGAGAGAGAGAGAGAGAGATCGAGAGAGAGGAGAGAGGAGAGAGAGAGAGAGAGAGGGGGAGGCCAAAAGAGAGAGAACGAAAGAGTAGGATGAATACATAAAAGAAGCAGAGATGCAGAACTCCCACTCTCTCGTGCCTGAAATGCCAAGCTGGTGCTTGAAAGACACTAGATTGAGCGTCACACACCGGGCGACGGAGCCCTACATAAATTTGACACTGGCACTGTGACACAGTCAGACAATGGCGGGGCAGGAATGTTTGAGTCTCTTATATGGAACATGGCGGAACGTTCTATCGCCTCAGTGTTGAGGTTTGTAATGTAGTATGGCATGTGTGGAACTCCAGTAGTTAGTAAGCCAATTGCAGCGCTCGAAAATTCAGTGTGCTTCCTTTTTTAATATACTCCACAGTATTACATTTCACCAAGCCATTCTGTCATTCTTAATTAGACGCCGAGCAGCCTGTTATTTTCAGCATCGCTTACAACATGGGAGAGGTACCCAAACGTAAAGAAAACACTCTGACAACAGATTTGTAATGTAGGCTTAATGGGCTTCAAAGGTTCCTCAGAGAGGCATGCAGCGAAAGGAAGATGTTCTATTTAGTGCGAAAGAGCATACAGGTGTCTCCTGCTGAAACAACCAGCCTCCCACGCAGTCCCCGCTCCGACAATGACGTCACCTGCGTCGTCGGGCCTGCGTGGCCCTCAGCCTCCGGCCGTACCCAGCGGCACACGCCACCGTCGGTGAGCCTGACTCGACCCTCCGACGAGCGAAACGCTAAAGGGAGAAGGCTGGGGCACGCTTCGGCGGCGAACGCCATCGAAAGCGAGCCGATGCCGAGCGATCGTCTCCACGGCTCCGCGGGGCGTCCTCAGGTAAATGTTAGCTCGATCCACCAGGACACTCAGGAGGAGGGGGTCAGACCTAGAGGGGTCCTGTCCCAGAGGGCTTCTCTGTTGTCTGCGCGAGCTAATAGGCTTTCTTTTGGGGGGGGGGACGGGACGGGGGGGACGACAGTGTGGTGCGTCTTGTACAGGGATGTCTGTCTGTATCTCTTCAATCGCACGTGCTGCCATGTCTTTTCAGGCGTTCTATCGCGACCTAATTATCCCGCTTGTCATTCCTGGAGATCTGGGCTGAGTCACACAGGCTTCTATATTGTCTGTCCCCGCAGTCGCTCCTCAATGTGCAGATTCATTTTTATGTTTCTCGCCGTCCCCAAAAAAAGGCCAGGAAAGGAAACACAGATGGATTGGAAAGGCTTCCGAGCATTGCTTCACCTCCCATCCGAGGGCTGTAGATCCATGTTTTCGACATGTCAGAGCCTTTCTCTGGTTAGCCGAGCCATGGGAGACTGCTGGGAGATAACTCTTCATACTAGCATGGCCAAGCAGCAAGAGTTTCACCCGCCTATGATTAAAAGCTCCGCTGATACCATGGCAACAGCTTTTTTTCCCCTGCCACAGTAGCCAGATATTAGCTCACTGACAGCCGAGTATTGACAGTGGGTGCCTACACGCTGGTGAAAGGCCAAAGGCCAGCTTGTGCCCTCAGGCTTCCCTCGACAACATAGAGGTGTGTGTGTGTGTGTGTGTGTGGTTGTGAAGGCTCGTACTGTTCGGCGGTGCACGGGTTGGATGAGGGACTTTCAGTGACGGCCTCGACACACTGCCTGGCTGATTGTCTCGGCTGGGCGCCTGAGAGATGAGGCCGGGACGGTTCACGTTCCGTGGCTACGCGGGGTCGTTAAACCCTGGCGATTATATCGATCCGTAGCCAGCAGCCCATCTCTACTCCCCCCGTTCTATAGCTCTGCAGCTCTTCTCCACACCCCTTTCAAGACACCTTTTTCCTTTCAGACGTTGGTTTCTCGGTGCTGATTAGATCGGGCCGAGAAAGCTCTCCCTCTGTGTGGAAAATCGAGCCGCGTGTTAAAACCTCGGCGATACATCTAAGCTGGGGGGATTACCGGATCATTTAGTCATGATGATGCGCCGGCCCCCGAAGCATCTGCCGCGGACTCGTTCCACATCCCACCCCGGTCGGCCATCTTTGATATCCGAGTCCATCTTTGATTTCGAGGCGTCGACTGGAGACGGAAGTCGGAGCGATCAGCCGAGGCCACGTTTTCACCTCGAAGGAAAGACGAGACGGAGAAAGTCGCGGGGGTAAGGAAGTTCACCGCATGCGCCATGAGCTCTCGTAAGCAGCTTACCGCCCCACAAGACCCAGATTGTGGACATCTAGCCGCAGTCTACCAATAATCTCCAAAACATATAAACAGGAACTGACACAAGAGAATGGGAAGAGCCCTCGTCAGTCAAGATGGCGGAGACTTCCTCCAGACCATAATAAGTCTACTCTGAGCACGGGGTCAGGCACGCTATGACGCTGTATCGCAGTGTGAAGCGTGATGTCCTTTCCCTTCACTGTTTCTCCTTTTTCTCCTCGTCCCGTTTGCATATCTAAGTGGAAGATTGATGTCATGCGGACAGAACCTATGCTAATCAGAATCACAGGAGCATCCGCTCGGGGTGGAGTTGGAGGAGGCCCCGCCTCTGTCTCTCTCTCCCTCTCTCTCTCTCTCTCTCTCTCTCTCTCTCTCTCTCCCCTCTCTCCCTCTCTCACTCTCTCGCTCTCTCCCTCTCTCTCTCTCTCTCTCTCTCTCTCTCTCTCTCTCTCTCTCTCTCTCTGTGGGTGCTGGGGTGTGGGGGGGGAGAGGGGGGGGGTAATATTAGACATAAATAAGGTCAACTTCACATTACCATGGAAACACACCAGAGCGGACTTGCTGTTCCATCTGTTCCGGGCAAATTCCGCGCTGGAATTTGAACACCTAACGCCAGCTGTTCTTAGAGTCCGCCCCTTCCAAACATCATTAGGCCTGCTGTTGTTCTTTACTAGTCCTGTTCATCACTCCCCCCCAAAAAGTTTGGGGAGTGTAATACCTAGTAATTAGATGGTTATGAATTGTATACAATTTACTGTGTTAAGTGAAAAGTTATTATTCTTCACTACAGTGCCATCTCTCTGGAACACCAGTGGTCCAAGACTGTGATTGTGTAACATAACGTCTATATGTCAAGTGAATGTTTTTATGGGCAATTTCGTGCTTTGGATCCCCCTTGATTACCCTGCTTGGCCAGGATAAGATAATGAAGTGTTACATAATGCCCCTCCACCCCCGGAAGTCTAGGGGAGAGCAGTGGAGCGCGTGCAAGGGTTGACCTCCCCTGAAGAGGAGAGGAGAGGCAAGGGGAGGAGAGGAGAGGAGAAGATAGGAGAGGAGAAGAGTGATTGAAGACAAGAGGAGAGGATTGAAGAGGAGAGGAGAAGCGAGGAGAGGACACAGACACAGAGGCGGACACTGACACAGAGGCAGAGGCAGAGGCAGATCAAGAGAAAGGCACAGAGACAGAAACCAAGAGCAGAGGCAGACAGACACAGACACAGAGCCAGAGCGGCAGGGGGCGAGGCGAGGGCAAGACAGAAGGGCGAGTCAGCCATTCATCCAGGAAAAGTGATCAAGATGACAAACACCGACGACTCAGTGGAGACGCACCACTGTACTGTTGTCCGCAGCTTCCAGTATTCGTGCAACACACTCAGCGGCAGAGAGGGATGACGTGGATCCGAGCAGACGGGTACTGTAGCCGCGTTAATAAGAACAACTAGCTGCTCCCTCGACCGTGTTCATCTAAGCGGACGCCGCTGCAGAACCGAGTCACGTGACCGGAGACCGTGACGAGTCACGTGACAGGAGACGTGGATGTTTGGCCTCGTGGACGCGCGGCCTGCTCCGCATCAGGTTCAACACAGCCCTCGCGTGACAACTAGCATATGGGGGGAAGAGAGAGAGATAGACGGGTTGAGCAAGAGAGAGAGGGGGAACGGGAGAAAGAGAGATAAAGACAGGGAGAGGGAGAGAGAGAGAGAGAGATGTTCTTTGCGACTCCGACCTGACATTCGCACGATGCATCTAGATTCCTGTCGTTTCGTATGAGTCAATAGATAAACTTATTAATGCACCACCCACTGCTGCTTCCAAGTTGAAGACTGCGGAAGCAATATGCTAATACTCTGGACAGAAAATACAGTATGCTACACGTGTGTATATTTATCTCAGTGGACTCACGTAAAAAGGCCATGTCAGGTTAGACTAATCAATATGTTGGAGGTTTCACTTGTTTTCTTGCCCTCCAGGGCCTTATGTAATATGTATAGCCTACACTGTATCGCTATAGTGTTTGATAGTTTTGTGGTACTGCCAAGATAAACCCTTTTAATCATCGATTTAATTCCACATTTATTTATTTGAAGGAACCAATGAGAAGATAAATGCTCATGGCTGGAATTACGAACACAGACTCCCCCTCTCTCTCTCTCTCTCTCTCTCTCTCTGCTCTCTCTCTCTCTCTCCCTGTCTCTCTCTCCTCCCTCTCTCTCTCTCTCTCTCTCCCCTGTCTCTCTCTCCTTGTCTCTCTCTCTCTCTCTATCTCTCTCCCTGTCTCTCTCTCTCTCTCTCTCTCACACACACACACACACACACACACACAAAGCCTCAAACTGATCAATGCTATGATTAAAATGTCCCATTAAAGGCTTAATGTGGCATATCAGCTATAGCGTGGCTGTGAGACGCAGCAGAAGGCGGCGGAACACCCCGGGCTGCCCATGCATACAGGCTGCTTCAGCCTGTCAGGCTGGGGTGGGTCCCCCCCAGCGCTCTGCTCCGAGCCCTGGGAGGAGAAGCAGGCACCAGACACTAGAGGGCATGTCATCCTGGGAGGAGACGGGGAGGCAGTAAGGCAGGGAGGATGAGAGGAAGGGGGGGGAAGAAGGAAGGAAGGAAGGAAGGAAGGAAGGAAGGAGAGGAAGGAAGGAAGGAAGGAAGGACAGGAAGGAAGGAAGGAAGGAAGGACGGAAGGAAGTGAAGGAAGGAATGAAGGAAGTGAAGGCAAAGGACGGACAGGACGGAAGGAGGAAGTATTGACTGGAAGGAGAGTTGAGGGGAAGGAAGACTTAAATGAAGAAGAAGAACATGTGGGAGCTGTATTTCTGTCTTTTTTTCGCCCCTTGGTGGCCAGACAGTGTTTGCTGGCATCCTAAAGCCCGGTCATTGGAGCCTTTTCAGTCTCATCTTCTTCTCCTCCTCCTGCTTCCGTGCAATCCTCCAGAAGACCACCCCCGCCCTCTACACCCCATGTGGTAACTGCCTGTCATCCATCATGTGCAACCAACTGGGTGAACAAAGCCCCTGCATGAGCACACATGAGCATCACACTGTACACGGCGCAGTAAACAGACAACATTTAAACGGAAAATCCTGTGGATTTTTTTTTCGTCCTTTGCACTTGCTACCCGTACACTTCCTTTTCACGGCGTACCTTCCGTTCTGCCTCTAACACCCTGGTGGCAGACTGCAGAGTTGGTTGTGGTCTCATCCTCTCCACGACGGGACATTCAGCCGACTCCCACGCCCAGGGTGTGCTGACAAGATGTGGGGCTGCAGGCTACATGAACCAGCATCGGCAAAGATCAAGGAGATGATGGACAACTCGTGATGTGGATTCAGACCAGACACTGTTACAGGGTGGGGAGGGCTAGATGAACGACTGTCTGGGGTATTATAAGCTCAAACATTCACCCCGCCCATCATCCTCTGTGGCCGAAATGGCGAGCCGAAATGGCGAGCCGTCTTGACACCGTGCCACGGTAATACGTGATTAAAGGCCCATTATCGTGCTCTCAGGCCTCTCAGATGTTAGCTCGTCTGTAATAGCATGTTTACAGTGTGGGTCTATTTGTGACTGGGGGGAAATTGCTGTGTTTAGGAAGAGACTGTGATCCGCCTTGTTGCTCCAGTGGACTGAAGTCTGGTACGGGGAGTCGTGCCTCAGGAAGCAGGTGGAACGACCCGGCGCTCCTTTCCGATGGCGGAAAGCCTCACTCACCGTGGACGAAGAGGCTTGGCCGCTCTCCTTCCGGAAGAATCCGCGATTTTCTTTCCTCTTTCCCCGTCCGCCGGAAACCACCTGTCGGCATGAACTGCGAAGCGCGTGGCGTCTGCATCTTCCCCGAGCTCCAGAGACAGACGGGAACCCGCGGTGTCGCTGTCGTCTCCCGCGCGACAACACGGCTTCCTGTCGTCGCGGCGGTGCAGACGGTGGGCTTAACGAGGGGGAAAACGCTGGAAATAGCTTCGGCGTTGTCTGCTTCCGAGGCCAACTCGGATCAGAAGGGGGGTAATTGTGTGTCTGGCTCGTTCCCTCGGGCTGACGTTGGGTGCAGGGCTTTACAGAGAGGGGCGTGCACTGCCAGGGGGAGAGGGTCAATTTGGCCACCCGCCTGCCCAACACCTGCCCGGTTACCCCTGTACTCAACCATCACCTGGAGGTGGAAGGTGACACATGTCAGAGTGAGAGAGAGAGAGAGATGAGAGAGAAGGAGAGAGGGAGAGGAGAGGAGAGAGAGAGAGAGAGAGAGAGAGAGAGAGAACCTGGAGCATTCCACCATCAGAGGATGAAACATGTTTCCTCACATACAGTATCAATGTCAGTACATTCACTGTTTGTCCACGACAGATGTACACAATCCTTCCAAGCTGTCTCAAACCTACTTTCCTTTTACTGTCATGTGACCCTTGACTGTGTGGGCACAAACTCGCCCCTTTGAATGCATGCTTACTTGCCTATATGTGTTTAGACATCAGGTCGGATTGAGACACCTACCTTTACTGGTGGCAGATCTAAACACAATACTGTACCCTGATGGAAGGCCATGTTTCTGCATGTGCACTCACCCATGCACAGGTGTTGACAACTGCACATGTCTAAATATACACACACCCGTGCACGTGTGCACACATACACACACCACACACACACATCCCTTCACCTCCATAAATAGAAATAGCAGTCTCGATGTGTCGACATGTGAATCCCTCAGCCTCATGTGTTGATAATGTCACATTCCTTTATGTTTCATTAAAAGGTGACTATCTCTCACACATCTCTCTCTCCCCACTCCCCTCTCTCTCTATCCAGCTCTCACCTCATGCCTCTCACAGGGGCCGACACACACCGGAACAAGAACGCCCAAGACGTCGGTCCGAAATGGCGGAGGTACAAGCTCACCCCCCTCAAGAGTCTCTCCCCGCACCCGGCCAGAACCCCGCGACACCTACAAGGGGACCGGAACAGCCCTGCGCTAGGAATAAAAGGGGGATGACAGAGGGGCACCACCCCAAGGGGGGGATCCCGCAAGACGCGCGGGGAGTTCAGAACCAAGCTTCCCCAGTCCGGAATGCAAGAGATACGAAATCAAAAAAAGGATAGACAGCAAGGGCCACGTCCATAATCTAAAAACACAGAGACGCCCCGTCGTCCCCGCCCGGACCCCTCGATCCAACAGGCAATAGTCAGCTAGGGGCACTCCGAGAAGTAGGTACGGCGAAAAAAATAGAAGCGTAAGAAGAAAAAGGATGAACGAAAGATCCCCAAAGAACAGGCCCACCAAGAATTACAGAGCGAAATGCCGGAAAGGAGACACCCCGCACCGTAAGGGAAGTCAACCGGAAAGCGACAGAAGCAAATCGTACAAAAGTCAGCAGCGGAACAAGAATAAATGAATATAAAGAGATAGACAACGGTAGATATCCGAAAGGAAGAGGTAGTAGGGTAGAAAGAGCGGATAAAAAGCGGACAAAAATGAATAGGACGTGAGGCCCCAGGGGGCATCAGCGCCGAACGTAGAAGGTGAAAAGAAAAAGAAAGAAAAAAAGAGCAGTTACGACGAGAGGGGAAGGACAAATACAACCACGACCCGCTCCCCGTGGCGGGGGTCAGCGTGCGAAAGGAGAAGGCCCATCGGCCGAATCACAAGCAACCGATACAAAGCAAAGTCCCGTCATCACGGAGATGGACAAAAAGAAGGGAAAATCCATAGCCAAAGATCCAACAAGAAACCCCACAGTACCAATCAGAACAAAAAGGAAGGAGGAACCCCCGGAGCCCCCAGCAAACTACCCCTCAAAGTACCTCCGATCGTCCCACCAGGCTACCACTCTCCTGCTCTGTATTTTGGGATTCGTTAGTTGGTAACGGTCATCAGGTGTCAACTAAAGCTGTCAATGGTTAATGGAAAATGGGTGCCACAAGTGGTCCAACAAACAAACAAACAACAACACAAGAAACAATAAGGTCGCACCTCACAAAGATCAATCCTATCCCGGGAATCGACATCCGCCCATCCTCAACTCCTCTCCCAAGCCTCAGGGAGGTGAGCTAAAATTATGACGCCTTAACGTCACGATTCCACCCAAACCTGTAAAACCTAACTTATTTGATATCTTATACTTAATATCTCTTTGTCTTTCGCCCGCCCCCTCGGGTGTCCCCCGCCTGCTCCCGTCCTTGTCCCCGGGCGCTGCAGGGCTCGCCTTGTGGCATTGCTGTTCTCCGGGTACGTACGCCCTGTATGTTATTCCTTGGGCGCTTCTCCCTAGAGAGTAGTTTGGTAAGAGATCGGGTTATTGGTGCCCTGGGAGTATCTTTTTTTAACGGGGCTTATAATGAACCAGAAATGATTAACTATTTTAGGGCGATGGTCCGGCAAAAACTGATTTTTTTTCAGTTCATTCAAGTCTAATATCAAGTCACCCTCCATACAATGAACAGTATTCATGTACTAAATAACAATGGGGCATAACCAATGCTTATACCGTTTTTTTTCCACTTATTCGCCTGCGGTCTGAGTGGTTGGTTTTGACTTCAGACAAGTCCTGGAGGTAATGAGGGAGCCCGGGGAAAGTAAAAGGAGAAGCGCATAAGCAAGTGGAACAGATGGTCAGCGCAGGTTTTAATACCAGCGCCAAACTGTTGCTTTGGTAAATCTCAGGGTCATAATCAGTGTTATGTAAACTGAGGCCTGGAATGCGCTGTGTCTGTCTGCCTGCCGCCTTCCACTGGCACACACCACGCACCGCTAGCTGCTGTGCGGTACGACGACGGTGTGTGAGAGAGAGAGAGAGATGAGGGCGAGGGAGTTTCCTCTTTCTCTTTCTCTTTCGCTTCTCTTATCTCCTCTCCTCTCTTGTCTCTCCTCGCACCTCTCTCTCTACTGCTCTCTTCTCCTCTCTCTCTCTTACCATCAATCTCGCTTCTCTCCCTTCACTTTCTTTCTCCCTCGCGTCCTCACTCCTCTCTCCCCTCTCCTGCCTCACCCCCTCCAACAGATTGCCTTTGAGATCTCTGGTTTCTCCAAACCATACATATGCGTTCGCATGTTTTGGTGAGCAGATGTATTACTGGTTAGTGTGCTAACGATGTTTTGGATATTTTATTATCTACTCTCCACAGAATATACTGTATAAACCACAGATAAAAACAGGTAATAGATCATTGATGTCCCGATTTACCTGAAAACATAGACCTGTAGTGACAAAACTGGATTGAAGAAGCGCAGACACACACACACACACAGACACAGTCTAACAGCTCATGGTAAAAGCCACTACATACTCTGGTCATTGGAACAGTGAATCAATGATCATCACAGGGCTGAAGGCTAAGATTGGCCTGACGGTGTGAGCATGCCACACGCATTACTTAATGAATGAACACGAAGACATTGCATTCCGATAAGTACAGGCCTGTAGACAGGGGGTGTGCACAAGTGTGTGTGTGTCTGACTACAGTGTGTGTATATAGACTTGTGTCTGTGTGTGTGTCTGACCACAGTGTGTGTATGTAGACTTGTGTCTCTGTGTGTGTCTGACTAGAGTGTGTGTATGTAGACTTGTGTCTGTGTGTGTGTCTGACTACAGTGTGTGTATATAGACTTGTGTCTGTGTGTGTTTGACTACAGTGTGTGTATATAGACTTGTGTCTGTGTGTGTGTCTGACTACAGTGTGTGTATGTAGACTTGTGTCTGTGTGTGTGTCTGACTACAGTGTGTGTATATAGACTTGTGTCTGTGTGTGTGTCTGACTACAGTGTGTGTATGTAGACTTGTGTCTCTGTGTGTGTCTGACTACAGTGTGTGTATGTAGACTTGTGTCTGTGTGTGTGTCTGACTACAGTGTGTGTATGTAGACTTGTGTCTGTGTGTGTCTGACTAGACGGTGTGTATGTAAACTTGTGTCTGTGTGTGTGTCTGACTACAGTGTGTGTATGTAGACTTGTGTCTGTGTGTCTGTCTGACTAGAGGGTGTGTATGTAGACTTGTGTCTGTGTGTCTATCTGACTACAGGGTGTGTATATAGACTTGTGTCTGTGTGTGTGTCTGAATAGAGGGTGTGTATGTAGACTTGTGTCTGTGTGTGTGTCTGACTACAGGGTGTGTATATAAACTTGTGTCTGTGTGTGTGAGTCTGACTACAGTATGTGTATGTAGACTTGTGTCTGTGTGTGTGTCTGACTACAGTATGTGTATATAGACTTGTGTCTGGTGTGTCTCTCTGACTAAAGTGTGTGTATGTAGACTTGTGCCTGTGTGTGTATGAGTCTGACTACAGGGTGTGCATACAGGCTTGTGTCTGTGGTGTGTTGCACCTGTGTGTGTGTGTGTGTGTGTGGTGTGTGTGTGTGTGTGTGTGTGTGTGTGTGTGTGTGTGTGTGTGTGTGTGTGTGTGTGTGTGTGTGTGTGTGTGCGTGCGTGCGTGTGTGTGTGTGTGTGTCTGTGTGTGTGGTGCACCTGTGTGTGTGTGTGTATGTGTGTGTGTGTGTGCGTGTGTGTGTTTTTCCCTCCAGACGCGAGGCCCTTTCCCGGGGCCTCCGAGACAAGAAGCCAGCGGAAGGCTGATTGCTGAGAGGGGCTCACAGAGGGGAAGTCCTCTCCACTGTCTGGAGGAGAGCCTGATTTTCTTCCTCCGAATGGATCGTTCAGACGCGTTCGCAGCTTCTGCTCCAAACAATTGGATGTGACAGGAATGGCTGGGTGACTGTGGCACGGGCTTCAGTTGTCTTGCCTGAGACCTGAGGACTAAATTCAGTGAACTGGCATGGCAATGTGGGCTCGGCGATAACGAGGCATGCAGGTATTGTTGGTCACGGGTGTATGATATTGAAATTAAACGGGAGACGGAGTGATTGTTGCCCCAGCTGTACCTGGCTGCATATATTGATACCAGTTTGTCTTTGAGAGTCTGGAGTGAGTGCTTCACAGCAACCCGTAATCATTTTCTATACGTATGGCAGACAATGAAGCCCATTGTGTAGAGGTGACCATCCCAATGCCAGGAAGAAAGCTTCTTATGTTCCTTTGAATGCAAAACCGCATTGAAGGAGCAGTGATTAATCCCCATAACCTGCACATCAAACAAGGCTCTCACATAAATTACCATAATCCATCACGTTCCCGTTTAGACCTATACAATTCTCCACTCTACGTAAACTACTGCTCCCTTTACTGGCTATCGGAGCCAATTACTGTCATTTCGCTTTTTCTTATCAAAACGCCTTTATAACAAAACGATTTGTTGAACTGTGATTTTGGGGGGGAAACTGTCCATGGTTCTGAAATTCTCTGTAGCGGCGAATTAACTTAAGTGGGACAAAAGGGTACGGCAGTTCTTGTCCTTCTCTTTCTTTCTCTCTCTCTCTCTCTCTCTCTCTCTATCTGTATGGTGTGTGTGTGTGTGTGTGTGTGTGTGTGTGTGTGTGCGTGTGTGTGCGTGTGTGTGTGTGAGAGTGTGTGTGAGGGTGTGCGTGTGGGTGTGCGTGTTTCTCTCTCATTCTCTCCCTACTCACACACACACGCGCGCGCGTGTAGCGCGTACAGGCAGCACGCAGTCATACAAATGGACTCGCACCGCTCAGATCTCTGACATTGAATAGTGAAGAAACGTGTCCAATACCTTGCATTGATTACACTGACATTAAATGCAGTTGTTCCCGATGGTTGTCTCGCTAGTGATTAATGGGTACCGCAAACATTAACACACATTATTCAGTGAGATAGTGTGTTGACTTTGAGCCCAAGGCAGACGGACAAGAGACAGTGAGAGAGATGGAAGGAGAGAGTGTGTGTGTGTGTGAAAAAGAGAGAGAGAGAGAGAGAGAGATGAGAGAGGAGAGAGAGAGAGAGAGAGAGAGAGAGAGAGAGCGAGAGTAGAGAGAGGAGGAGAGACGAGAGAGAGAGAGGAGAGCAAGAGTGATGGACAGAATCGTCACTAAATGCCAATGCATGACGTCTCTCATAACTAATCACACATGCACTATTTTAACGTCATGTATCGCAACACAGAGCTGCACACGAGGTGAACCAGACAACAATCCGCCCCCACAGTCCCAGTCTAAGATGTATACACTCAACATCACATCGATGATACATGACTTGTAACTGAATGGGTTACTGCCTTGTAAACGTATCAAAAGTAGTCTGTTATGTGGGGGTTGTATCCTATTATATGTGTACGTGGAAGGCATTCCTCCATCGCTGGTCCTTCGTGATTAAAATGTCCTCTGATTTGTAGTTTAAATTGAAATACGCAGATGACTACAAAAATATACGCTTGGTATCATCAGGCGGTTTCTGCAGATGCAGTGAACAGCACTGCTCCTCTCCGCTCTGAGCTCAGTCGTGGAGTGCAAGCTATAGCAGCATAATATTTGGCCGCTGTCTAAACGTATGCGGTCCTGTTGTCTCGATGCGAATCGTGGGCTTTTAGGGTTCGGTGAGTTGTTCAAGGTGATTGTTTGGAGAGGCGCATCTCATCGTCTTTATCGGGTGAGGGAATATGCATTTTTAACAAGACTGTCTTAATGCATGCATGCGTGTGCGGGATAAACAGTAAGTCACGTTATGTCCGTAGCCTTTGATGTGAAACATTTAATGTGAAGTATTGCTCTGTGTCTAAAAGACGATGCCTTGATTGTGTTCTTTCTTTAAAAGTAAAAAAGGCAATTTTTGTACCTGGCAAACATCAAACATCAGTCAGAGAGAGAGAGAGAGAGAGGGGGGGGAGAGAGAGATAGAGAGAGAGAGAGAGAGAAAGGGAGAGAGAGAAAGGGAGAGAGAGAGGGAGGGAGACAGGGAAAAAACAAGGGATCTGGTTGAAAATGTAAGAGGATTTGATTTTGCAGCCACTGAAAAGAGATTAAGTCGACAGCAGTGGAAGTTAAATTGTGCTGCATATTAAAAAAAATGGGACGGATTGGTCTTTAGATGAGAGATTGGTACCACCTTTCATACTAAAATCAAATCGTCCTGGCATGAAGTAACAGCCTATTTTACATCCGGTTTACCCAGGGACATGCTACTATTGTCCTGTAAAAGTGAAGCTTTATTTTACTGCATTCTCTTGTGTTTAGAGTAGATTTTGCAGTTAGATCACCAATTTGTCTATGACAGAGTTTGACTCCCCTCACCAATGAATAGTGCGCGAGACCTGCGCATACTCAGCGTCGTCAGCAGCCGCTTCTCGAGCCTCAAGCTAAAATTCGGCAGATCTGAGATCTTTGAGGATTTTTCTCATCGAATCCGTGTAGAAAAGATATCCATAAAAGTTTGAGGACACGACGCCATCGAATATCTCTGGCACATCGCTGTAAGTGTACATTCATCGTTTTTCATTTTGCTCGTCCCGGTGGCAAAAGACGATAGGGAAATAACAGTTGGATTTAGAACTGCATTGAGTTATGATGAGCAGTGGTACGATCCAGTAAGACTAGACGTAAAGGAGTTTCATTGGGAGTGGATGAGGTAGAGTTTGCTTATGAAATTAAAACCTTTTGAGGACACATCGGAATCGGTAGGTTGTATGATGTTTCTACTGAGACGATTTCAGAACTGGACTGCGCTCCGAATGTAGCATCATACAGTTGGTTTATCAACACCCATGAATTGAATTACCGGGCATGGTTTAAGCTCAGCCTCAGTGAAATGCCAGTTGCATGCTAAATATCTCGACGGACACAAGATATCCACAATGCGGCTGTATTTCCACGTATTCATTTAAGTGTGGTTGCGCGGAATTTTTCTTTTAATCTGCATCATCCCCGCTTCATCAAATCCTGGTGAACTAACGGAATTTTTAAGCGAACATTGCATGTTTGCTGCTCGTCTTCGCTCAGTGCATATCCAGTGCGCCTTGGAGGAACTCAAGCAAGTAACGGGCGCAGCTTCTAAAATGCATGTTTTATTGACACGTTATTGTGTTCAATTGTGGTAGGCTATAACGCCACAGTTTTGGATTAGAGCCTATTTGTCTTAGTTAATTACTAGTCGTGGGAACATAGCCGATTTCAAACGAACAATTGTTCTGCATAGCGCAGTAACAACTCGCTGAAACTGGATTGCAAGCGTACAATGCACACAGGTGATAGAAGGTGAAGATCGAAATGCAGGTGGTTTATTTAAGACAGTGTGTTTTACTGCGGATCGTCCAGTTTTCTACATTCGGGTTATGGGTGAGCTTTGTAGGCTACACATTTCCGATTTACAACCGGCAATGTGAATTTCTCCTTATGCAATTATTACGCGTGCACATCCTGAGCCGCTTGGGCCATCCTAAATATCTCCTTGAGAATCCTACTGTATTTAAGACGACCGATGCACTAGCATCCAATGGACCCTGATGCCAAATGCATTAATCTTCGCTCTAATGGTTTTTAACCATGGGTTTGGGGCATTTCTATAACAACATATAGGTACTGCACTGACTTAATGGGAGCGGATGGTATTTAGCGACTGTGTATGCGCGCTGCTATCTGCCAGTGTTGTGACAAAACCACTAGATTTGATTAATTACGTACGTGTTGGCACATCTTGTTAGCTGGCGAGTCCACGCGGTGACATATCAAACCTCACACTGTTATACTCGAGAATTGGAAACGACCTGATCGATAGATGAATCTTCCAGCTTGATATGAGTTGGGGGTGGCTATTCCCAAATAGACCAAAGAAACATAAAGGAAACCCCATTAGTGAGATACTGCCTACGATGATGTGTGGGGATTGTAGAAAGTTACATTTTAGGACGCTTTTAGATGTTGGTCTCCTGTTGGGCATGCTCTTCATATGTTTGACTGTTTTTAGCCATAGCTACCATGGCTCTGCACTGTTTGTTAATGCATGTCTCTCGCTACCATCGAATGGCATTGTTTGATGTGTTTTGTCTGTCCCTCAAATCCAGTGACAGCTCTTCCTGCGGCAGTCATGGGTGGACGGAGAGTGGCCGTCCTGCTGTGCGTGTGGGCATGCCTGCTGGTGGCCAGTGTGCTTGGGGCGAGCAAAAGGTAAGCACCTTGGGCTTCGAACAGCCCTTCCATCCAAACACACACACACACCCCCACACACACACTGAGGTATTGTCTTGACCTTGCTGTGGAGCTTCAGGTATCGTTGCAGGGAAGATGTACACTGCGTTTCCATGGTCTAGTTACAGGACAGAAGCCACATTCATCAGAGCTTTCTCTCAGTCGCAGACAAGAGCCGAATTAGAAACAGGGTTTGTTTTCGAGCAGCACAGTCCCGGTGATGTCGATGTTTGAAGCTGTCATGCCCATTAGTAAACAGCTGATAATCTATCGGTGGGGGAGGTACGAATGTATAACGATCATGTTTGGCCCAGATGACCACGTTTTTTTCTTCATGTTTGATTTCTCGTGGAGTGAGGTAGTGCTGCCCTGGGCCCACACAGTAATTGGGGCATCACTTCAGGACGCCACGGCGTAATTGCAGTGAGGTAATAAGAAGCGCAGGGAAGCTGAGGCGGGTTTTGAACCAAAATAGCAATTACTGTGCCGCGCTTCCCCTTGCCTCAGCGGCCTCATGGGACAACACTGAATATTCAGGAGCCGGCTGCGCGGCTGCGTGCGCGTGTCGTACGCCGCCGCTTCCTGTCGCTCACTCGGTGGAATGTATGTTTGTCAAGTGGCACAGCCCGGCCCGAGGCTATAGTCCCACTGTAGCGAGTCGCACTCCTGTAGCGTCAGTCACAGGTCCCACTTCCGTGACCGGCGCCTCAGTGACACGTGAGACGGATAGAGAGACAGGTAGATAAAGCGAGGGAGGGAAAAGAGGGGGTATCACGTACGTGTGAGAGAGAGAGAGATAGATAGGGAGATGAGACGAGAGCTGACAGCCGATATGACCCACGAGCGAAGATGTGATAGGGGTGGATCTCCAGGATTCGGGCTTGTTTGAAAACATCTCACACGTCTACTCCTTCAAATTCATTTGCAGACATTGACCCGAAATGTGAACAAGGTATCAGGGCTATGAAGGAACCGACAAATGCTCAAACTCAGGCATGTTAATGTACTGTACATGAAATCGGATCGTCTCCTCAATGGAAGGCCGACACAGTGGTGGGGCTCTGAAACATACAGCACGCAGTCTTGTTTTTTGTTCTACGAGCCTCAAATTATTTAGGTCAACTGTCAGAGCCCGCTCATTGATGCTGACTTACATGGAAATACATTAGGACGCTTTGGTCTCCTACCTTAGACTGTGGCGACTGCAACCTAAGAACATGCAGCATGCCAAAGTAGGTGTGCATCTGCTTACACAATCTGCAGAGTGTGCAGACAGATAGAACGTTTGCCATTTCAGATGCAAAATTCATGACCGTACTGCAGTGCAATGCATATCTAATCAATTCCAGAAATTGCCATCATTGGTTTATTTTGAGCTGCTCTGTTCCCTTGACTAATCGGCAGAGGGACTAATGTATGTCTCCTGTGCGATGCCTATGGTATGTTTCTTTCCCCCCCCCGCCTAAATCCACCTGATTGCTTTACTGAAGGACTGCCTGTGTAATCTGCAGACCAATTGTTGTATAGCGATTTGATGCGCGCACCTTCATAATACAAATGCACACCATGGGAGGCTTCATGTAGGGAAGACAATTACGAGGACCATCACGGGCGATCTAAGGAATGGTCCTCCCGTCGTTGATTGTAAAGCGTGGGAGAGAAAGGGAGAGGGGTAGAGAGTGAGAAAGACAGTGGGAGAGAGAGAGAGATAGAGAGAGAGAGTGAGAAGAGAGAGAGAGAGAGAGAGAGAGAGAGATGAGAGAGAGAGAGAGAGAGAGAGAGAGTGAAAGAGAGAGAGAGAGAGAGCGAGAGAGAGAGAGAGAGAGAGAGTTCATCTTTCAGTGGTCTGCCAGCGTTGCGAGCTGTTCTGTTGCTGTTCTGATGACCTGTAGATGGTGATGGTGTACAATGTTTTATGAGACAGTGGACCACGCTCGTGGCCGTGTGCTTCTCCGGCTTTCCCTGCATCCCCTCTCCCTGTCCAGGCTAGCTATCCCACCTACCCCACTGATCGAAAAAACACCGTCAGTCAACACTATTTAACTATTTAATCAGTCTCTTTTATTAACGGGTGTTATTGCTCCAAGTATTTTGAGTAACTCTGTATTGTGTTTCACGGTTGAATAGACATTTTTTGATGAGCTTGAGTCGTTGTTCTGCCTTACAGCCACGTCATGTGTATTTGCAACATCATATCATCTCGTTGTTTTATTCCCGCTTTCCAATGTCACATGACTCACCGTGCAGTTCGCATGCTGGCCCTGTCGGGTGTCTGCCTGGGTCTCAAGCTTACAGAGACTTTGCATTTTGGTTGTATCCCTTCAGATGAAGATTATGGTGAAACTGTCACGGTTTTCAGAGTGGCCATCTGTGAGTTATTAGATGCTTAATATAATTGCTCGTTACAATGTTTGTGACATTTCACTAAGCCTAGTGGTATCGTCTGAGCGCCGTTTGGCAGGCAGAGGGATTTGAGAGAATGTTCTAGTATGATAGCAGAGAAATGCTTGGCGTGTTAACCCCTTCAGTTGTCCCGGAGATGTGAGGAGGATGTCCTTATTGAGACAAGCGTTTAACAGCTCCCATTTAGAGTGATGCTCTCCACGTCTGCCTCCCCCTCCCCCTCTCTTCAGTTCCCTTTTTACTCTTGCTCTATCTCTCCGCATCTCGGCGAGCCTCCCTTTCGCTCTCTCTCCGTGCACACTCTGTTTGTAGCTCTCTCATCTTCCTCTATCGTTCTCTCTTATACTCCCCCTTTTCTCGGACTCTGTCTTTCTCTCTATCGTTCTCTCTCCACCTGCCCACCCCTTTTGTTTCTCTCATCTCTCGAGTCTCTCTCTCTCTCTCTATCTCTCTCTCTCTCTCTCTCTCTCTCCTCTCTCTCTCCCTCTCTCTCTCTCTCTCTCTCTCTCTCGCTCTCTCTCTCTCTCTCTCTCTCTCTCTCTCTCTCTCACTATAACCAGCTCATCTGTGACCGACATGCATTTCCTCTCAGCTCTCCTTTCCTCCCTCCACTGATGCTGCCTCTCCTCTTTACCCCCAAACACCCCCTGCATCACCCACCCCACCCCCCCCAACCTCCCATTACATGTCCGTGCTAACTAATCTTGATGACCTCTCCTTCTCCTTGGAGACGCTGTTTGAGCAGAGCTTGTTTCCAAACACTCTCGCCTGTTTATTTAGCTTGCAATCAAAGCAGTGCAGCCTGCTATGGGGCGGAAAAAAGATGATTGCCGGGAGGCATACAATTATTTATGAGAGAGACACTTTCTCGTGATTATTGTGTGTGGAAAAAACACCCTTCTCCCGTCTAACGAACTATTCACAAACAACACTTCTCTCCAGTCACACCTTCTGATGGATGTTACTGTAACACAACATAGTTGCTTCTGCAGAGCTAATGATCATTGTGTTTAAATATTGACACAGTGAAGATTGCCTCACTCTCAGTATCATCGATTGTGAGTGTTCCGGCTTTGCTTCAAGCATTTCGTTTCGTGCTGTTCAAAGAGAACATTCAATGAGGCCTTTGCTGTTTAAAGACCGTATTAGGGTATAAATAATGCATTCATATTTCTGTGTGTGTACATTCTTCTGCCCTGAGGATGAAATACATTTAACACATGCCTTTATTAAAATTCAGCTTTTTCAGAGGAAGTAGATTATTATGAGCAAGATGTTCTAGAACATTCCTGCACGCGCTATCGATTTTTACAATATCTCTGAATATTCAAGTGATCTACAATCTCCTTGTTTAACCAAGTTCCGGCTTCTTTTAGCAAACGGTTTCACGAAGCATAAACCAATGTAGATGGTAGCCCGATGCGACCCAGAGACCGCTTCATCTTCTCTGAGCGCTCACGGTCCAACACCAAGACAAACATCACACTTCATGTAGGCCTACCGCATGTTGAGGACGAAGGTGATTTCAATCTGGAATCTGTTTCTTTGCTTCTTCAGCTCTGGACAGAACGGCATGACAGACGAACAGAAGGATAACACCACCGTGTTCACCAAGATCCTCGACAGTCTGCTCGACGGCTACGACAATCGTCTCAGACCAGGACTGGGAGGTTAGTACACTCGCCCCCCCCTCCCCCCCTCGCACCCTCCTCACACCTCTTGCAGACGGCGCCGTGGGAACGGCGAGCAAACCAGCTAGTGCGGCGGCGGAAGACGGTAACGGGACCGAGAGAACGTCCGCCTGCCGCATCCCCACCTCGATGAAAGACGTCCGCGTTTTGATTTCCAGATCAACTCGGAACGTTCTGATATCTTGTCGTCTGTAACCTAAATGAGGAGATAATAGAATGGGAAGAATCTTTAAGACGGGGATTTATCAATAGAGCAGGTTGTTCCCTCTGAAGCACGCGGTCATATCTAATAAACACATCTCAGAGATGAACATGTTGCCTAATCTTCCTGAGGACGGTGTTATGTTTGTTTGAACTCAGCTCCAGTTCACTGTTATACTGTGGAGTGAACTGAACAGTGGTTAGAGGCTGTTTGTGTTCGAGTGTCAAGGGCAACGAAAATTCTATGTGTAGAAGGACAAACATGAACCAAACGATGGAGTTCAGATGCTCGTAGAACAGTGGGGGGAAATGAAAGATTACGATGATAGAAATCCTTTTGGCAATCACTGTGTTGTTTTCCACGTCAAAAAGAGAACCCTTATGGTCTTTCTCAAATATAGGAAATTGGAATTCTAAGACGGGTTTGAATGTTTTCTGCTTCATCATGTACATAGATATGTCAGCATTCCAAAATAGGTGTCGCCTGACAATGGACACCGACATGAATAACTGTGGAATTGCGTGGTAAATGTGTGATATTTGTGTGGGCTTGGGGAACGTGACGAATTGACGAGATCAAAGGCTTGCGATGCTATATAGCTGGGATTAAGAGGCAGTTAGCCCTAATGAGGGGCCACTGATCGACACTCACTCTCCTCATTTCTTGCTTCAACAGAGCGCGTAACCGAAGTCAAGACTGACATTTTCGTGACGAGTATTGGGCCCGTCTCGGACCACGACATGGTACGCCCCTCCTCCCCTATCTTTAAATGTCACCGCTCCTGTCCCTCCCTTGTCCTGTGCCTCACTTCTTTCAATGTTGCTGCTCCGAAAGGTAAACTGTTTATTCATTCCGTCAACCCCATTAGTATATTACATGCTGTAAATAAAATGCCACGGCCATGAAAACGTGCCGGTGATCTTTTCCCGGATAAATGCCACGTTGTGTTGATAAATACACATCGTTGTTGGTCGCATATATCTCAACCCCCAGCAACTGGCTCTGCCTCTAATGATATCAAATATTTATAGGCACGGTTTTGAGTTTAGCCGTGGTTTACGGTGTTGGGATGCAAGCAGTGAAGCCAAAGACTCGTTCAAACTGTGAACAGATGGGCAGGCTTTAGTCACACACACGTCACTTGATGGCTGCGATGTAAAACTGATTGGGTTCACGCGCTCCCTCGTTACAGTAGCATACAGTAGAGTAGTAGGACTGAGGAGTTACGTTTTATGTTGGTGAGAAGCGCTCTAGCAGATCGACTGTTCGGGCTTTCACGTCCATCGAGCAGAACAATATCAGTGAATTGGGGAAATATGTGAACAACAACAATATCGAATGGGAACATCTTTTGTGATTGAATGCATTGGCAATTGTGGGCTTGTAATACAGTTGTCCTCTTATACAGCTACAGTCTATTCAATGCTGTAGGCTACTACAAATGAATAGCCCATCTGGATTTAACACCTAATGGATATTAGACATTTTATGACTATTGAATACATATTCTGGCCTTCATTGTCTCCCAGTCTCTCTCAGAGTACAGTTCTGTTCACTTAAACTGGGTTTATATGACATCATCAGACTTAATTGCTTTTCCTGACATATGGGCCTGCAGTTTTCGTGCTGCTGATTTGGGCTAAGTCATGGAATGGGCTTGCCAATAGGCACCGTAACCACGTTTCTCCTCTCCGTCCACTCGCATTACCTCGCAGCTCTGTTAACGTTCGGACTAATTATCTCACGAGGGAAGAAAGGAGCACATGGCAATTGCAGTGGCTAACTCAGGCATTCGGCAGTCATTAAAAGCTGCCCTCAGCTTCGAAATCTGAAATGGAATCTGTAGCTTCCTAATTCGGTGAATTCAGTCAATTACGTAATAGCAAATTCCAAATTTGTCTTTCAAACAATCCGTTCATGAGATATACATGGGTATACATGGGAAACGATTTCTGTGCAAAAGGAAGCCGTGCGTTATATTAATTCTTCCGTATTTAGGTGAAATGTCGAAAGCTCATCCCCCCACCAACTAAACGGAGTAAAACATGCACGGTCATAGTCGCTAATGTGACGAGACAGTGACCAGCAGGCAGAGTAGGGCACAGCTAGAATACGGAAGCCAAAGTGACATGAGGATGATGGGGGGAGAAAAAGATCATAAAGGAGTGGGGGGAAGAAAAAAAAAGAGGAGAAGCATTACTCAGCACAGCATCCCAGAGCCCATGTCACAGGTCTGGCAGAGAGAGGTCGAGAAAACCTCCCTCGGGATCTGACATCTGTCTCACCCCCCTTCCCCATACACCTCCCCGCCCCCCCCCACCTCCCTCACCCCCCTCTCTCCCGCTCGCAGGAGTACACCATCGACGTGTTCTTCCGGCAGAGCTGGGTCGACGAGAGGCTCAAGTTCAAAGGGCCCATGGCGGTCCTCCGTTTGAACAACCTGATGGCCAGCAAGATCTGGACGCCGGACACGTTCTTCCACAACGGCAAGAAGTCTGTGGCCCACAACATGACCATGCCCAACAAGCTGCTCCGCATCACAGAGGAGGGGACGCTCCTCTACACCATGAGGTAAGGGCCCCAACCCCGATCGCCCCGGATATCTGAACACGGTACATGCGGATGGATTGCGTTTGCGCTCCGTTTGAGTTGAGTCGAGTCCGTTTGAGTTGGCTCGTGACCAAGGCTTTTTTCCACGGTCGGGAAAAAACGGCCTCCGCTGAAAACGGTCATCTTTTCCTGTATACTTTTCCCATCAGTAGTAGACATGACGGTGTATCGCTTTGAATTTCTACTGCTCAGTACTAGAAAATAAAGTTGGCATCGCCAAAGGGATTTATCAGTCTAAGTATTGGAGATGGCAGGCAGGAGCGTAGAGATAAAGCAGACTCACTGGGAGTTCTTCTTCCATTTCTTTATTGGGAGAGTCGTAAATAACCAGTCCGGACGTGAACCCCTGACGGCGTAACCTAACAGCGCTAATGTGGGGGTCAGAGGGGGCGAGCCATAAAGCATCCTTTAGCATGTTTAGTGGGAGATAAGGGAACAGCGGGGAGTTCATAATGATGTCACCGAGATGACGGATGAAGGGGCGTGTCCGCGATGGGGCTGACATGTCGTATTTCACGCGGCTGCCGGAGGGGGGATTTGGGGGGCCGGCACTGCGGCGTCACGTCGTCTTATCTGTGTCTCTGTCTTTCTCTGTATCCCTCTCCACTTACACCCCTTCTCTCTCTGGCTCTCCACCTGCCACCCTTTCCTCATCTCTCTCTCTCTCTATCTCTCTCTGCATCTCTCTCTCTCTCTCTCTCTCTCTCTCTCTCTCCCTTTCTCTTCTCTTTCTCGCTCTTCCTTTCTCTCCCTCTGTCTGTCTGTCTCTCTCTCTCTCTCTCTCTCTCTCTCTCTCTCTCTCTCTCTCTCTCTCTCTCTCTCTCTAGACTGACAGTGAGGGCTGAGTGTCCATGCACCTGGAGGACTTCCCCATGGACGCCCACGCTTGCCCACTCAAGTATGGCAGCTGTGAGTACTTCTACGTGGCCTTTTCACACATACCATCCTTTCTCTCTCTCCGTCTCTCCGTTCGTCTGTCTCTCTATATGTATGTATGTCGACCTCCCTAGACACAAAGTGAACACCGTGACTGCCGTAGGTCTATCTCTCTCTGTAGTTCTCCTCTTCCATCTGGTTCCCTCAGCACCAGAACCTGATCTGAGTTTAAAATTTGGTAACAGATGTTCTTAGGGAGGGACCTGCCCTCTCGGGCCCCCTTCCCCCAGGCCCCATCACAGACCCTGTGAGGCCCGCCAGGCACACCAGGCTCACAGACCTGTGTTAGTCTGAGGCAGTACTTTCTGTCATCCTTCCAACCCAGCGTGCCAGCTGCTCCATGCTGCCAGGTCCTGCGACCCCGAATCATCCTTGACTGGAGAGCAGAGAGAGAGATCGAGGGAGAGAGAGAGAGAGAGAGAGAGCGTTAAAGGATAGAGAGAGAGGAAGACAGACCGAAAGAAAGGAACAAAAGAAAGAAAGTGGGGGGGGGGAAGAGAAAGAGAGAGAGAGAGAGAGAGGAACACATCGTGACTGAAAAGACCAACCCCTCTCAACCCTTAAACCAAGCTCGGTCTCTAAATATTTTAGTGATGATGAGGCTCTTCTCTCGCTCTCTCGCGCGCTGCAGTGCCGACCGTATCTCTGCAGCACTGAGGGAACACTGCGGCTGTGTCCTGACAGGTCGCCTCGGGGCGAGGATGACTTGACAGTTTCGAGGTCGGATTGAGACACTGTTTGGTTGTTTGTTTGTCTTTGCCCCCCTCCTCCTCCCTCCCTCCCCCCACTCTCCCCAGATGCCTACACCCGGGCAGAGGTGGTGTACGTGTGGACCAGAGGGGCTGCCCAGTCCGTGGTTGTGGCGGAGGACGGCTCCCGACTCAACCAGTATGATCTCATGGGCCAGAGCGTGGATTCTGGAGTGGTTCAGTCCAGCACAGGTTAGTTCACGTTACCGGTTCCTTCAGTTACTCGGCAGGAATCCTTGAACGGGTTTCAAATCCAAACTCCCACGTAGCACTAGGCGAAAGCCCCCCAATACATGCGTTTTGCTTTTAGCTCGCTAAGTCTTCTTTTCAATGGTTGAGCTACCGCCCTAGCGGTTTTAGCCGTAGCAGTTGATACGTTTACTTTGAGAACGTGTCCCAGTTTTGTAATTTCCCCTGTGGGCATCCCTCATTGATACTGGCAAAATTAGTGACAGCATAAAATGGGTGACCCTTTTATGGCATCACTAGCCAGAGGCAGAGCGAGTGAAATAGTGCTTAAGACAGCCTTTTCCATACTTTCATTATTGGTAAGGTCCGAGTATCAATACGCCCTTCGTTCGGTTCCTTATGCAGATTCTGAGCAGAAATTGATTTACTCAACCAAATGTAATTAATTTGGCAGACCTATCGAATGAGCACGTATCGATTCTTTTGTGTACGCATCTGTCAAAAATAAAATGGGCAATTTATTGGAACCTTTCCCTGTCTCATTGAGTTGTCTGTGTTATTTCCCTAAATGCCTTGATAAATTGGGTTGTGTCCGCTTATCGAGTTAGTTGATAAATGATGGGCCCATAACCAGCCCAATGAATCTAAATTTCAATGGAACACTGGGCTCTTAACGAACAGTAATCCACATCAGAGCAACTGAAACCAATTTGATATTCATGTTCGAATAGCTAGCCGACGCCATAGCTGGGAATGACATTTGAGCACACGCACGGCACGGCACAACGCTCGAACAGATCGGTCACCTACGATATCCAGTATGGTTTTATTTCCAAACAGCAGTTATATTTCATTTCGGAGAATGAAAATGTCTCCAGAGCAACTGAATTGCTCTCAGTTACATTTAGAGCAAACAATAAGAACAGATACGTTGACTGCGTGGAGGTGGAAAGTAATTTCTCATGACTCATGCACCTTCTGATGCAATCTTACCCATATTTTGACCAATAAGAAATGAGCTGTCTGTCACTCTCATCCAATGTCAGGACTGTAATAAAAATATCGGATGTTTGAAATTGTCCGATATTTGGAAAGAAAACCAATAACGACATTTGAAAGGCGTTCGTTCCTCTCACCCTCTCCCCCTCTCCTTCCATCTGCACCACAGGAGAGTACGTGGTGATGACGACCCACTTCCACCTGAAGAGAAAGATTGGTTACTTTGTCATCCAGACCTACCTGCCCTGCATCATGACAGTCATCCTATCCCAAGTGTCATTCTGGCTGAACAGAGAGTCCGTCCCTGCTAGGACTGTCTTCGGTGAGTCCCCACTGTTCCTCTCCGCCGTCACACTATCAGCCGGCAGACAGCTCATTTGACTGAAATGAAATGACCATTTTCATTTTCAAATTATACAGCTGACCATCTGGTTGCCAACCTACCCGCTTCCTTTGTTATGTGAGGGCGTACGGGCTGTCTGGAGCTCCTGTCGTAAGGAGGCTAGAAAGATGAGATCTTCTAGTCAGTTAGCAAAACAGACAGCTACAGTAGATTTTGGATTATGTCCTAACATAAATTGAACTAGTTTAGCTGAATCATATTACTACTGTTTCGGGCATGTTAAGCCCAGTATGTGTGTGTGTGCGTTGTGTGTGTGTGTGTGTTTTTTGTGTTGCGTTTGTCTGAGATGTCTTATGTAACACGGACCCCAGAGGAGAGCTTTCGCTCGTTTGCAGCATGCTCTGTAGCAAAGACTTAGCTTGACAGTCATTGCTTTCCTCATCCTCCCTCCCTCCCTCCTTCTTTCCTCTGACTCTCTCGTCTAGCTCTCTCTCGTAGTCTCTCTGTCTCTATCTCTCTCTCTCTCTCTCTCTCTCTCTCTCTCTCTCTATCTCTCTCTCTCTCTCTCTCTCTCTCTCTCTCTCTCTATCTCTCTCTCTCTCTCTCGTCTCTCTCTCTCTCTCTCTTCTCTCTCTCTCTGTCTATTTTCTCTCTCTGCGCATTGTGTCTCCCTTGGCCGAGTATTTTATGGGAGCTTTCCCACCAACGTACCGGGGCACGTGCCCAGTTTTCCAGTGACATATTTTCCGGGAGGTTCTTCTGCAGTGCCTTAGTTAGTGTACCTGTGCTGTGTCTCACGTGGAGAAGAGAGAGCGAGAGAGAGAGAGAGAGAGAGAGAGAGAGAGAGAGAGAGAGAGAGAGCGGTGGGTGTGTGCGCGAGGATGACCTAGATGCATACACACAATCTGGTCCGCGTGTGTCCCACTTGTCGTCGACTGCGCTGTAACGCCCGCTCCCGTGCGCAGCGTGCGCGTCTCAAACAGCCCTCGCTCACGCCCACTGAGATGCCAGGGAATGTGAGCCCACCTGCTGTCTCATAAGAGCCCATGTCAGCGGTGATGGAGAGCAGATCATGGAACATGGATCTGATGGTGACACCCAGGATGGTTTATTGTCTGTTTCCAGTGCCGGTTCCTTGGTTAGATGCGTTTCTATTATAGTACCATCAAGCCTTTTGGACAGGATTTATTGCTTTTTCACTTCACACCTTGGACCTTAACGTATTTATATTGTGTATTCGGTTAGATGGTTCCTACTCCCGAGGGTTTTAACCTCTGCATAGGTTTGGCCATGGAAGATATTCAAGATACGCATGAATTTTAATGTGTGTTTACTGGTGCATCCGACCACAATGTAACTTCCATGGTTTCAGCAGCGAAGCGATGATCTTTGGCATTGTGGTGCAAGTCTGTATTTGTTGTTTTTTTGATAGCAAGCATACACTGCCCAAACACAACACACAGCACACCCCCGCCCCCCCCCCAACCTTGATAAATAGGCAATTTAAAATGGCAGCAGTGTGGTGCAATTATCTATTTTTGATTGTGCCGATTAAATATGCTGATAAATTCAAAGCCCCTTTCAGCGCAGTTGAAAATTACAGTATCTGCCATTTATTTATTTATTTACTGCCAAAATAAAACACAACCGAAATAGATGATGACGATAATATCATCAATACGGTTCTGAAGGGGAAAATGTAATTAATTTATTCCATTACGTTTTGTTTTGAAGCCTGTGTGTCTCGTCCCATTGTACACTGGCTGACTGGCATGGGCATCAACAGTGCTCAGAAGATTAGCTCTCTGTCCGCTTTCTGCTTTCAGAGATTTAAAGGGTATTTACTGGCTGTTCCAAACTGCCGTTTGATGTATCGACTGATTGTGTGTGTGTGTGTGTGTGTGTGTGGAGGGGGGTGTATGTGTGCATATGTGTGGTATCATGTGACGTTTGCATAAACGGGCTGTGTGTGCGTGTGTTTTTTTTATGAGTGAGATTTACCAGGCCCAGTGATAAGTGGGCTGATCTGTCATCTGCAGACATGTGGCGTTGGCACACGTCACTCACGTCGTGCTCCGTACCCCATCCGAGCGTCTCTCTCTCTCTGAAAACAGAGGCGAGAGTGACGGCTCTGGGACCGATCTGACCCCGGCAGCTCTCAGAGTCAAACGACGGCAGATGAGGTCGTCGTTATCGACAGGGGGACTCGAACCGAGCCGAAGCCTTGACGTCGAAAGCCACACACAGACACACCACCGTCTTCCGATTGGAGAAGGACGAGACCCACTCTATATACACACTCCACTTGCATTCGCAGCGGGAACGCAAGAGACGGATTGGTCGTCATTGATTTGGATAAACCCGATAGCTGGCCTGTAAATTCTCGATCTCTCAATAGAAAGGGAAATGCATCAGGATCCATGTGATGAATGTGTTGAAGTGGGATGTGTAGCTCACTGTTGCCCAGTTGGGGATTGGTATAGCTCTATGCTAGAGTGTTTGACTGCAGATCAAGAGGATGCAGGTTCAGATCTCCCCTGGTATTTCAGTTGGGATAAGAGCATATGCTAAATACATTTATTATGAATTGACTCATCATGAATTGATTCGGTAGATCTGGAAATCATCTTTTCTGTAACCACGTGAGTTAACGTATCCATCTTGGGATTCGTCTTTGGTTATTCAAATGAAACGATTGTCCTCCTCTCTCTCCATCTTGCCAGCCTTGGCTCTTTGTCTCACGCCCCACCTTATCATTTATCATCTGCAAAGATTCATTCTTTGCCCGGTGCTTTTTCATGCCATCTCTCTTACATTTGTCATGTCTCGGCGGCATGTGTGCGGAGACAAACCTTGTTAAAAGATATGTATCATCGAAAGCCACTGTCAGGTCCCATGCACACAGAGCTAAATGGAATGAAGGGGCTCTTTTAACAATTGAGTTATCCCACGATTAATCCCCTCAGAACTTTCCAGATGGGTGAATATGTTCATTAACAGGCTTCAAACTCCTGGGAGTCTATTAGTTTAACTTGTCAGGGTTGAGTCATTTAAGACCAGTGCCAAAACCATGTTTCAAATGAATCACTTGCTGCTGTTATAGATCATTTTAAATAGGCTGCCTAACGGCCTAACAGGTCTATACGTAAACATTGTCAATTAAAATGTGCAAGCCATTCACAAGCCATTGTGACTTGTGTTGTTGAGCATTTGTAACTTTATAATCGAGAAAAAGTGGGCAAAGGGGCAAGTGCCCTGTTATTCTGGTGGAAGCCTGGTTTTGACTCCAGTATTAGTGTGACAGTGTTTTATTGTTGACTAGTAGAGGGCGTCGGACTGAACAAGGGACTAAACAACATTATACCATTAAAGTAAATGAAAATATGTAGTACAAAACAGCATTTTTAGAAGTACCCAGCAGTTTTGGAGGTACCCATTTTCTTGTCTCTACACAAACCTCTGTCAACGGTGGAGATTATCTAAAGGACTATTTAGCTACTTAGAATGTATTTATTTATAAATCCATCCCATTTTTGGTAGTCAAAAAAGGGGAAGTTAGGAGCGAAGGAGTAGTTTCCATGGCAACCCGGCTCACTGTCCTCAACGGATCCCTTAAGAATCTTTATGCAAAGAGGGAGCGGCCCTCGACCAGGCCCCACGTTCATGACGGATGCCGGCCGCCCCTCCCCCCAAGCCTCTTCCTCACCCCCTTCCCTCCCGCCTTCTACCCAACCCAACCCAACTCCTCCTCCTCCTCCCCCCCCTCCCTCCCCCATGGAGCGTCTCAGGCGCGAGGGGGAGCAGTGGTTGCGATTCTCCTGCCCCTCGGGCTCCAGGGGCTCCAGCTGAGCTCCTAACAAAATGGTGGCATGCAGGGGGGGACCTCGGCTCCGGATCACCCCGGGCCAATCTCATAGCATGGAACTCATGCCACTTCCACTAGCGATCAGACCGACGCTGCCGCGGCTGCGTTTGTGTTGGCTAAAAAAAGCTCTCCGAGCACCAAAATACCATGAGCCGTGGGGGAGCTACCATGCCAAAATAAAGGTTGTAGATCAGGGGAGGAATATCTTAACTCTCACTACCCAAGGAGATTGAAGGAAGAAGAATGGAATTGATCTAATTGACCAGTGGACTGAACTGACCTTTCAGGCCGCCTCACCCATTCGAACTTCCAATGAGCTCAAAACCGCTGACATCATTGCATGACCAAGTCGTTAATAATGATCTGTTATTTACGCGTCACGCCTCACAGAGCAGAAGGGAACTGCGTGTGACTTGCGAGTGAAGGAGGAGGGCGAGTGATTGATTCATCAACAACACAACCACAACAAAGGAGAATAATTCACAATTCTGATGGTGAGATATCTTTCAACGCTCGGAGCGCCAAGTTAATCGCTCACTGCCGGTCGCTTTCACTGCTGTGATGTGCGTGCGCTATCTGTTTTGGTATCAAAATGGGCGGTGGTTGTACCGTAATACAAAAAAGGCCATAAGAGAGATAGGGAGTTATACAAAGCATAATGGGTTTATTTCAAAAGGTCGTTTCTTATGTGAAGTCCAGAATATATTCTCCAGGGGGGAATTTAAAGGAGAATGAAGGAAAACCTTTGAAAAACATATCTTTTCATGGTTTGCATTTGTTCTCTCCAACTAATATTATGAGAAGAGGATTCATGAGAATAATCTGGCATTGGCATGCATACACTTAGCCTCAAGGGGCCGGTGAAAAAAGAAAAGTAAGCCCTTCTCAAACGTACTTTCAAATAGTCAATATTACACTGGTTAAATGCCAGTGTACTGCATGACACTACTGAGTATGGGCCGACACGGCCAGCTATTGATTGTGGTAAGGAAGGCTCCTCGTGATTTAAAACTTGACATCCCTGTGAGGAATTTCCGTCATATAGATTCCTGATAGGTCATCATTTCGATTGACGTAAATCAGGGACCAATGGGGGGGGCGGGGCGAGCGGCTGGGGGGGCGGGTGTCTCAGCTCCTTTGCCTGGGAACACAACCTCACCAGAGTGCAAGCCGCTGGGCTGTTGTTGTCTAAGGGGTGTGTAAACAGCTGCAGTAGTTGGTGTGGGTGAGCAGTACACCATCCCGACATCCTGTGACCTGTTTCCTCACCCGGCTCTCACCTCACGCATTCGTTATGTTTTTATCACACATGAATCATGCTCCTCCAATCGGTGTTGCCGGAGAGAGGATACACCCTCTTTATCATAATGAAGGTGCGGTCAAGTCATGTTTACGATTATTCCGTTGTACGCTTGGCCTCTTATCGAGCACCCTTTAACCCAGTAAACCTTTACATAAGCTTGATGCATTGTACTTTATGTTAAGTGTTCCCATTAAAAGGAAGTGTCTTCTGGGACGTCGGCCACATGGATATGTCTTTATGAAGAGACATGCATCCTGCGTTTAGGTGCTGCAGCATTAAAAGAAGCTGCTGTGTTTCCATGCTATTACCCAGCATTCATTATATGTATTCCCTGGCGCATGTGGGATTTTTTGTTTTTTCTCGGGAGGACCCAGCCTCATTGTTTGTGAATCCGTGAAGTTGAGATCCGGGAGGCATTGGAGAAGTTGGCAAGCTTCGCGGCGGCTAATCAAAATGTAATGCCCAGGCTGCTAACATAATGGTAGCTTATGCGTCATCCATTTAAGCAATTTTACCCAGTGACCAATTGCGCTGGTGCTGATTCAAGATGTGTCGTGTTACACATGTCAATGGCAGTGTAGGGTTGGGTTGTGCAGAACATCCCCATTTTGGAAATAACCCGTCTTTCTGGATCAGGCTAGACTGAGTGGGGAAGTTGTAGGGTGTAGAATCGCAGACGCACTCACAGTACCTGAAACTCAATATCTGACTTTGTATCCTACAGTAGATTACGATTGGAGTCGTTCTTCCCACCCATAACGATAATGTATTTTCAAGTCATTCAGCCCACTTGGTTAGTACCAAAGACCAAGTTGTTTTGTGCTGCTGCATTTCATGAAACGGGGAAGCTCCAGATCTCGCGTTGTCGCGCCACGATTTTAGGATGTCGTTATTAGAAACGACGCTAATCCCTTCTGCCTTTCTTCCCATCCCGACAGGAGTGACCACTGTGCTGACCATGACCACCCTCAGTATCAGCGCCAGGAACTCCCTGCCCAAGGTGGCCTACGCCACGGCCATGGACTGGTTCATCGCCGTGTGCTACGCCTTCGTGTTCTCCGCCCTCATCGAGTTTGCCACCGTCAACTACTTCACTAAGAGGGGCTACGCCTGGGACGGAAAAAGTGTTGTGCCAGAGAAGGTATTGTCCTTTCCTCCGGGTTATATCAATAGTACAGTGCTTTTATTTGGAATATGGGACTATGTCATTGGGAAGTAGATTCTCAATTCAGTTTTAATGTGTTAGGATTTTATTTTTACCTTCATTTACACAGAGGGAGCCCCAATTAAATATACATATTTTCGGAGGTTGACGCAGGCTAAGGACGTCAGAATAACAGCCGCGTTAACGTCGGCGTTTTCAGACGGGTGAAAGCGGGCCAGTCAGAGCGCCCCATTGTTGGAGAAGCATAAGTGTTAGGGTTCATCGGATGTCTCCGACTCATCTCACGGCAAATGAGATTCATTGGACATGACAAGAACATCAATAGTTTAGTGTTCCTCCAAAGCTTTCGGGTGCAGGGCTGTCTCGCTGCAGGCACACTACCTTGTGCCCCTCTGGCTCCTTTTTGAAACATTGAACCTAATAATATACTCCCCGATGGACCAATGCATTCACAGCAGTAACTGGGAGGGGCTAAGCTTGCTGAGAAGCCGTGGGGTTTATCAGAAGCACGACAGTGTGTCTGAGTCTGAACATCCGACTGAAATAGCCCGTCTGAAATAGTTTTCCTGTATGTATGTGTTGGCCGTACTCTAAAATGAAAGCCTTTTCCCCCCCCTCCACACAGCAAAAGAAGAAGAAGGAGTCTCTCCTGAAGAAGAACAACACCACAGCCTACCCGGCGGCCACGGCTACAGTCTTTGCCCCAAACATTGCCAGGGACCCTGGTTTGGCCACCATTGCCAAAAGCGCCCCCCCTCCCCCCACCGAGCCCAAAGAGGAGCCCAAGCCCAAGCCACCGGAGGCCAAGAAAACCTTCAACAGCGTCAGCAAGATCGACAGGATTGCCAGAATAGCCTTTCCACTGCTGTTCGGAACCTTTAACCTGGTCTACTGGGCAACTTACTTGAATAAAAAGCCCAAATTGCAGGGGATGGGGCCCCACTAATCCTGATCCTACCTTCTTCTTCTTTTTTTTTCTTCCTCTCAAATGTTTATTTTCAGAAAACACGGTGTCCATACTGGTCGAATTCCCAGTTGCCACATTGCTTCGGTGTCATCTAGCTTCTAAGAGATCAAAAGAAAAGAGAGAAATGGTCTTAGGGTTCAAATGATGTGGTGACTTTAAATGGGAATTGTTAGGAATGGGGATTGTGCTACTAAGAAAATATCCTATTATGAATATATATACTGTATATATATATAGGCAAGAGAATGCTATTCTACAAATGCACATAGCCCGACAATTGTTAAGGATCTATTATTTCTAAGTTTGTTTGTTTTGTTTTCTGATATGTTCAGTTGATGTTTAGCAGCACACCATTGACCCTGTAAAAGAAAATAGTGTACTTGCATGGACCGGACACATGTTCTTTTCAAAAACAGAACAACTTTTGACAGACGCCCTAGTTTGTTTGATATTGGTGACAAAATGCTACCTTCAATTTCTGTCAAATAAGCTTCCATTATCCGTAGATGGTGTGTTTGGCCTGTTGGTTTTCTCATTTGAAAATAATCACAATAGGGTTTCAGCAATAGCAATAAAACATGTCTCAGTGGAAACGTCATTCATTCATTTAAAAAAAGAAATATAAAACAACTCAATCATTAATGTGCTTAACGTTATGAATACTATTTATTTAGTTTTATTGTAAATAATATAACGTGTTAGAGATGTCAATATTATGTTTATGCGTTGCAAAGTGTAACTAAAGGGTATTAATATTCAGAGGAAGGACATTTAGAGGTCGTTTTATATGAAAATGGTTTATATGAAGAGAGTATTCACTGGTTCACTTTGAATTGACTGTTTCTTACCAAGTAAATGGTCGCTGGTCAAAACAGTGATGCTAACGTACAAATTAAAGTAAAACATTCAATTGAATCTATAACTTTGTGTGTTCACACACTAACGACATTGTATTAAGGAAGGAGGTCAGAATGTAAAACTGTCAAATCTAAATGTTGGAATGCATTTTATATTTAGAATTAAAACACTCTTATTCTTTACTTTTCGGTTTCTGATTTCTACGGCAGAGATGTGAGAGGTTCGCAGGGTAGGGACCGAGATGACGAGCGTCGTGGCTTTTTCAGTTGGTTTCAAACGTTTGATAGCAGCTTCATGCAGCCAGCAAAGCATTGCAGTGGGGTGAGTGTGTTAAGGGGTGAGGAGCAGTGCCTTTTCCATTTCCAGGGTTGATCCATTGAAAGGCTACTACTCCACTGGTGGTGCAGCAAAGGTTTTTCCATACCACTGTATTGTACGACTGTGTGCTGTAGTCTCCATCTTCTGTCGATGTTTCAGAGAATACTCAGAAAGTACCAGCTACACTGCCTTCAGTCCCACATGCTTGTTGAGGTCAGCTAAGTCTTTGAACACCTTTGTTGCTGCTTACAGGAGTGAATGATAGAGGGATAGAGATAGAGAGAGAGATACAGAGGGAGGCGATGTGAAGGGTTGTAGACCACGTCGGCGAGTGTTGTGCTCCGTACGCAGGAAATGTCTCGTAGTATTTTCGGTTGTAATGAATTTCTATTTTTGTAGCATGATGTCAATCCCCAGATTCTCAGAGAGGACAAACAGGAAATGAACAAAAACCTGTCAAGTAGTGTTCTTTCCTGTTCTTTTTCTTTTTTCTTTATGACACATATCAAAACGTAAGATGTTTCCTCCGACGCGGCACAAATTTAGTTGAGGATTGTCCATTGCAAATTATATTTATGTAGCAATATTAATTAGCAAGGGCTTTTTTCGAAACTCTACATCTGAAACACTAATTGTCTAGGTTAAATATCTATAGTAGCTTTATGTTGAACTCAATAATTGGAGTTCCAGAGTGATTGTATTCAAGCAAGCGTTTGGGTCCAACATCGTTTTTCTTCCTTTCTCTTTCGAAGTCATCGATACCTAACTTTGTTTCAGAACTCTCTGATCCAAATACGGGGCAGGGTCATGGCAGGTTTTATGAAACAGTGTGCAGAGATAAAGACCGGGTTGGGATTGTGCAGACTTTGTGTGTTTACTGGCACGCACAGAAGGAATGAGGAGAGTTTTGGTTGCGTTGTGATCAAAGTGAACTGCTGAGTTGTGGTCTTGGTATGCAAGTGAACAGTTTGAACAGCCTGCACAGGATCTGTTTCGCTTTGCGTCAGGAAGAAATTCATTGTGAACTGCTGTATAAATGTGAAATATATATATATATTTAAATATATACATATATTTCAATTCAAGACTTCTATGGATGTCTATCATCATAACAAAAAAGATACATGTAATATAGATAATGCATATGACTATATGACTATTTAATAAAGATACTAAGATATGAAGATGATGCTAAATATTGTTTGTATAAACCTATTGTTATGCATTTTGCACACTACAGGCATCCTTTACATTTATGTAGACAGCTTTGTGCTATGCAAGGATAGCTTTTAATCACAGTCATTAGCTTGTTTCCCCCTGGTCATTGTGTTGCAAATTAACAAGGTATGGTAAAAAAAAACTTGTACTCAACCATGCTCCCAAATAATATGTTTTCCTCCACTTTGTTTTTGCTTGTTTTACCATGAAGCAGATTTTCACGTGGGGATTCTTCAATGGTTGACAGGAAAATGGCTTTGAAAGTTAATTGCACAATTTTCAGACATGGCAATAAAGGGATTCTAGAGAAAAAAATATGTGATACATTACATTATTATTAGGCTAGTATAAGTTATAAGTTTTTTTTTCCTTTTCCTATTTAAATAATTCAATACACTTGTGGTATACTGAAGGTTAAAAGTTTAATAAAAATGTATTTTTCTTTGATTGGCTATTTAGAAAAGACAAAGTATCTAAAATCGCGCTTCTGTCCAACTCTAAGCCACAACCACTGCTATGATACATCTCCTGCACATCCACAGTAAAGAAAGACCAATCTCCTTTGGTGACGAGACAAAAATGTCTAAAAAGCATTTGTAAATTGTATGCTCCAGATCACGCAATGTGAAATAAGTGTCACACAGCAAACATGAGCTTCCGACCCTAAACCTTTCACTCACAGCAAAGATATTATGTATATAACGCATCGGTCTACATATTTAACAGGTCCCTTTTATTTACATAAAGCAGAGTCCCCCATTGGTGATGATAATTCTGGACAGTTCTTGATTTTCAGAGTTGGTTCTTTGATTAATGTTACTGTAGATACCTGTGGGAGTTTTTAGTTGAATTATTGTGTTATATTATCTTTTATTTCATTGAACTGTAACGTACAAACAAATAAACACTTTTGTAAAGCACAAACGTTGTCTAGAGTTAGAGTCAAATGGATGATGGTGACATATTGTACCTACGGTACACAGATACAAACCTACACACACACCTAACTACACTGTAGACAGTAGACACACACACACAAACACACACACGCACACTGCTGATATATATCAGTGCCATACGAGACACATGTTGAAGTTCATGGAAGGCTTTGTTGGATTAGCTGAAAGGATGACCTTTGTGTAAATGTTTGTTTTTGTTATGATATGGCCCTGTAGAATGCAATTCTCTGCCTAAAGTCTTGAAATAAAAAGAGGGAAAAAAAAGAAAGTCTTCCTGAAATCCTTATCAATGTCCTGATAATCCTGCTACGCTACGCTGTGGATTTGTATGTTTGAGAGCAAAACAAGTACAATGCCACCTTGTTTACTTCAAACTCTTTGAGGTTCTCCTTCCTTCACAGTTCCTGGCTCCATCTCCTTCTCTCTTCAGCTGGAATATCTGCACGTAAAGAGAGCTAAACCCGTCTTCTGTTGCCCTTTAAACATGCCACTGCCTGTTAGAAATCTCTCCACACAAGCTGTTCCTCTCTCTGTCCCTCTCTATTGTTTGACTCAGGCTTTTATAATAACTGTTTTTTGCTCTGAGTGAGAGACTCAGGGGGAAAATATCATGTTTCGAATGCGACGACACGGACAGGAGTCTAAAGCTTGTACGAATTCAGTATTTGATTGTAGAGCTGAGGATGGGCAGGCTGTCTCTCTCTCTCTCTCCTCTCTCTCTCTCTCTCTCTCCCCCTCTCTCTCTCTCTCCCTCTCTCTCTCTCTCCTCTCATGCCCTTCCCCCCAAAAGTCTTTTCATTTTTTTTCTTCCTCTGGTCAATGTAAATTAGCCGAGACCTCCCATGCAGATGAAGGAAAATCAGCTCTGGATCCATGCCAGCCTCTATTCCCTTGCTTACCCCCTCCCCCCCTTTTGCATACACACACACACACACACCCTTCACACTCCTCCCACACCCCACTGCATGACTTCAGGTGCAGGGAAACGTGCGCCTTCCTCAAAAGCATGCCAGTCAGGTTCTGAGGTGGTTATGTAACATAGTGCTTCTTCTACTGGGCTGAGTGGAGACTATAGTCTCTCCCTCTGCCTCTGACTCTCTCTCTCACACACACACAGACACACACATGCACTCTCTATCCCTCGTGAAGTCTGTCCTGCCTTGACTCTTCTCCTCTCCTCTGGTGTGCGCAGGGCCGCTCCACACCAGAGCAGCCGACGGGCATGAAGCATCTCTCTGTCACATGCAAGCCGGCCTCTTGCCACGTTCAATTGCGCCGCCTTTCAACTCACCGCGGGGACAGCGGGGACTGTGATCTCCCGAGATTCCGATTAGTGCTCCCTCTTTTCCTCCACGCTCTCCCTGTTTTCGGTCTCCCCTTCTGGCTCTCCTTCTCTCTCGTTCTCTTGAATACATCACAGATTACTCTTTCAGGAGGTACAGAGGGACCTGTGATTTGCTTTCCTGCGCAATTGAATACATGAATACAAAAACAGCCGAGAAAGTGTTTGAGAAAAAAAGGAAAGATAATTACAGTCCCTCGCAAATGCCTTTCCGTGTTGTGTCTGTTAAAAAGGTTTTTTCGCCTCAGGCCAACATAGTCTCCTGTATCAGGTATACAGTGTGCATGTCTGGGTGTGTGTGTGGTGTGTGTGTGTGTGTATGTGTGAACAAGCTTTGCCGACTAATTTGAAAGTCTGAATGCGAAAGATTTCTTGTGCTCCATTTCTCTCATGGGTTACAGACCCAGTCTTTGATTTCTGTTGAACCAGGGTAGTCTCATCTACCATTGTGAATCTCACAGAAGGAAACCAGAGAACTGCCCAGAGCTATTTAGAAACCAGCCAAAGCCAATGTATTCTTTGGTCGCCCGATAGCCTAGGGTTACGAGTCATTTTGCTTTCAATTTCATCTTATAGGCTCAAACAGTCCACTGCCCACAGTGGGGCTCATCAATAATAATATTAAGCCCATACACAGAAATGCACACACACACACGCACACACACACAGTACACGCACACACACAGTATACACACGCGTGCAGAGTCTCACAAGCCAATCACTCACATGCACACAATGACAAAGTCATCTAAGTCGTTGGCCTGAAGTGTGTGAATAACGAGACAGGCCCTCCGGTCTTGTAATCATTGATGTCTGCGATGCTAGAAATCTCCCCGATTTACATAGCGGACATAAACAGGATAGCACACTCAAGAGAGCTTGCCCTCAGGGTGTTTTACATGACCGGCATCCGAGATCATGTTAGTCATACTCCTTGGGAGACACATAGTGACATGCTTCTCTAAATGGACTTCCCACAACATTCTTGAACTTTCCACGGAATCAAAATGGGCTAATGAGGGTAAAAGATGCCGACAGCGGGGATCCTCGGTGGACAGAAGAGGTGGTGGAGAGAAGCCGAGAGGCCAGAATGATATCATCAGCAAATTGTCTGTCCTTGATGCTTCTCATTACGGCACACTACACTCTCTTCCCCCCTCTCTCTCACGCTCCCTTTTCTTCTTTTCATCTCTTTCCCTCCATCTCTGTCCATATACCTCTCTCGCTCTCCCTCGATTTTCAACTCTCTCATTTCTCCGGCCACCCCCTGATTTGTGTTGGAAAGTTGCGACTCAGGTGGGTCCAACTGCAGGGCGGGCGATTGATCTCGCTCAAACATCTCATCTGTTCTTCTAATTCCCGTCATTGACTTTTGCTCCCGGGGCGGGCGAGGGATGGGGGAGAGATGGGGAGGGGGAGACAGTGGAAGAGAGGCGGGAAAGGGGGTAAAGATCCGAGAAAGGCTCAGAGAGACAAACCCGAGCGTTCCGCAGCAGGTGACTCCACGTCTAAAGCGCACGCGTCTTTGACTCCCAGACGTCCAAGAGCACCCAAAATGGACATGTGTGCGTGCGAGGATGAGAGCGTTTTCGGTTTGCGCACACTTCGGTGTGGTTTCGTGCGTGTCGGTGTGTGGATGAGGGTGGCTGCACGTGACGTAAGCTTCCCCCCCCCCTCCCCCCCTCATCTTTTTGTGTGGGATCATGCTGGCACTGCTATGCCAGTTACATAAGTGTATTTGTAAATAGGTACGGGTGAGGACGGTGACGAGTGATATGTCTGTCGTGAGTACAGGAGCGCACAGAGAGGGGGAGAGACTGGTGGTGGGGGACCTTCACTTTGCTGCTGCTTCCATCTCCTTGTGTCTCCAGCAGATCTTCCAGGCGTCTGTCCCCCAGGAGACCATATGACACATCGCAGCGGAGGAGGAACACGAACGCGCTTCTGTGATTAGAGACGGGCAAACTCAGTCATCCAGGCTCACCGGCTCCTCCCCTTCTGTTGGCTGTCTCTCTCCTTCTCCTTTGCTTATTTTCACCCCTCGATATTTTTTTATAAGAAACGTGTCCACCTTTTTTTGGCTGGCTAAATAACAGACCTTCTGTTGCAGTCTATCCTTACAATATGTTTTTGTATTTCCCTGTTTCAGGAATCTCGATTCAGACATCTTAAGCCTCTTTCCCTGCATGACTGTCTACTGGGATAGTGTAAAAAATATATGTTTTTTACAGTGATAAACCCCCCCCCCACCCTCTGTTAAAATCGAGCTGAGGGCTTTCGCATGACAAAGAGTCTGCCCTCTTAGCAAACACACTCGCGTTATCTACTGTAATTGAAGCTCGATCCCCCCTCGCAAGATTGAATAGTAATAATGGTAACATTATTTTAACAATGTAGGTTGATAAATCACTGTGGAAGGCAGACAGTTTAACCCAGTCTCTAGCGCAACTGTTGCTACTGCATGAAGCCAGTATATAGTAACTGTCTGAGTCCCTGGGGAAGTTCACCCTCGGGGGAGAAACCCTGAGAGCGGTCCCCTCGCTTCAGACAGGGTTCAACAGTGGACACAGCGACCAACACCCGGGCAGTGGTCCAACCCAGAGTCTGGCATGGTTAACTAGGCTTCACCTTGGCCAGTGCACCGTAACCAGCACAGCTTAGGGGCTGTGTATCTATGGCTCCGCTGTAAATCACCATGCTAAGCTACAAGCACTGCGGGTCTACCCCCAAAACCCTCACCATGGCTTCGCTCCCTCTCGGAAGGTTCTAGCAAATAAACACGACATCACTTCCTTCCGGGGGTCGTCGGCGTTCGCTGTTCTCCTCGGTCGTTCCGGATGTTCTTTGTCACGTCCGAGGTTTACTGCGTGCGTCTCTGACGAGAGCCGTGGTTCAAAAGGGGATAATGT
>CAEFZP010002584.1:27500-29763 GCA_903064625.1 Mallotus villosus | reverse complement strand
ATGTTGGACACTGCGGTGGTAATGTGATGGTGGGCGGGTGTGATAACCGTGGCGTACTTGGCGAATCTCCTGGAAGGCCATGAATTTGCGGTAGGTGATGTTTACCATGTCTGGTCCGCTCACCACAGTCCCATACCGTTCTCAGCTTCCCCCATCTTGGTGCTCACCTCCAGCACCTCCTCAGCTTGGGGTGTACTTGGAGCACACACACACACACAACACACACTTGGTCATACTTGTTCTATATTGCTTCAGGTGGTTAGTAGTCCTAGAGGCTTTAGTTCAGTGCTTTAACCCTGTCTATAGACTTGGTATCCTTGTTATTGTTGTTTGCGGCATCGTGTGTCCCTGTTCGATCAAACATGATAAGGAAGAGATCACTCTTCCAGCGAGGCAACGGCATTTTTGGGAATTTAAGTGACTTGTCTCAAACTCCGGTTTCCACATGATCTTGGAAGCATATCAGATGGCAGCATACAGAGGGCTTCTTTTCAGCCTAATTAAACATTCCAAAATGCCTTGTTTGCAGGACTTCACTGGCAAAGCAATGGCTCCTACTAATTAACACCAATCAAACAAGAGATTGTGTCCGGTGTCACACTGATTAATGTCCCTTTTACCCCCCCCCCCCCCACCCCCCCATTCCCTCCAATCAAATTGCAAGGCTTAGAGGCTCTATTCTTCCCACACCGAGTTTTTAGAGGCTTACTTCCTTCTGTCGTCTGTCTGACTGTCTCTGATCAAGGTGAGGGTTGCGTCGATCCATATTCCCCTCGGAGGCCTAGGTAGTTTTTTGATGAGGTACCACGAGGAAGGAGGGGGGGCTTGTGGGGGTGATATATTAATTGGCGGAATAATAATGTGCCTTGTAACCGGGTAGGGCCATTTTTTGTCTTAATTTGGGAGAATAAATAGGGAGAGATAGTGATAGAAATGTGGGAGATTTGAGATGAGGATGTTGATGAAAGAGAATGAGAGAAGATTGTAGGATGGGTGCTTACTGCATTTCTGCATCCCATTAGATGATCGATCGGTTTTATGAAAGTGTGTTTAAAGGCCATCAATCACCCTGCATTAGATATGCAAAATGGAACAATGCTGCCATTTAATCAAGGATGAAATTTCACTTTCAATTTACCAAAACACACATCTGCAAAGTGCCTCGTGAGAGCTAGAGGTCTGCGGACGAGAGGCAGTGGTGAAGCTGATGAGATTTCTTGATCTCGTTTGAAAAATGAACTATGATATTGTTTGATTGGAGGGCTGTTGTAGCGATGAGAAGGCTACTCTCCGGTGCCTCCATTCCTTGGTGGAGTTTCTGAGGTTGGGCTGAGGAGCACTCCTTCTAATGGCTCATCCAGTTGACTGGTAGAGGAGAGAGGAGATTTGATGGGAGGATTGAGGGGAGCCAGGAGGAGTTCTTGTATTTATTTGGGGGAACGCTACTCTAATGGCTATCCAGACTGCGAGAGAGGAGAGGAGGATTGAGGAGGAGAGGAGGAGAGGATTTGAAGAGGAGGTTAGCATGTATGGGGCCAGGGAGCGTCCTCTATGGATCATCCTAGAATGGGAGAGGAGGAGAGGACGGAGAGGAGGAGATGTTGAGGAGAAGGAGAGGAGGGATAGGAGGATAGGAGGAGAGGAGGAGAGGACTTGGAGAGTCGGAGAGGAGAGGAGGTAGAGAGGGGCTGAGGGAGCGCTTCCTCTACTGCTCATCCAGACTGGAGAGGAGGATGGAGAGGAGTGAGAGGAGGAGAGGAGGCGAGAGAGGAGGAGCGGAGTGAGAGAGGGGCTGAGGGAGCGTCCTTATGGTCCTCCAGATTGGAGAGGAGGATGTAGAGGGCGGAGAGGAGGAGAGGCGGAGCGGAGGAGAGGAGGAGAGGGAGGAGGAGAGGAGGAGAGGAGAGGAGGAAGAGGAGGAGAGGAGGAGAGAGAGGAGAGGAGAGAGAGGGGCTGAGGGGAGAGCTCCTTCTGGCTAATCCAGACTGGAGAGGGAGGAGGAGAGAGGAGGATAGGAGGAGAGGAGAGGAGAGAGGAGGAGAGAGGGGCTGAGGGAGCGTCCTCTACTTGTGCTTTTTATCACCAGACTGCGAGAGGAGAGGAGGAGAGGTGGAGAGAGGAGGAGAGGAGGAGAGGAGAAGAGAGGGCTGAGGGGAGCGCTCCTCTACTGCTCATCCAGACTGGCGAGGAGAGGGGAGAGAGGAGGAGAGAGGGAGCTGGGAGAGGACGAGGAGGAGAGGAGGAGAGGAGGAGGAGGAGGGAG
>CAEFZP010002584.1:0-22500 GCA_903064625.1 Mallotus villosus | reverse complement strand
CTTTATTGGCCAGGCAACGCTCTACTGGCCACAGTGTGTGTGTGTGTGTGAGTGTGTGTGTGTACGTTTCTGTGTGGGAGGAAGTGAGACTGCACATACGTGAGTCTACATGACGGCTGTATGTGTGGGTGCCAGACAAACAGGTCGGCTGGGGAAGACATTTCATTCATTTAGCCGACGTTGAAAGCAAAAGGGCAAGATCAAGGATCAGAATTGCATAGTTCTAGATCTGTGGTCCGAGTCAATGAACAGTTTGCATGAGCTATGTTTCAAACTTCCAAACAGGCACGATGAACATAAATAATTATGGGGTTAAGACAGAGGGTAGTGGGGTTTGACAGTCACTCAAATCAACTCGTCAACGAAAGTGTTTCATTAACCCTAGAGGAGGGAGAGGTGACGGGAGGGGGGGAGGAGGAAGGAATACAGAGCCGTTTCCTAAAGGTCGGGACGTAAACCATAACACGCGCCGACAGATTCCTATTCCGATGTCCCGGGGTAACGGTTGCACTTTCACACATGGTGCTAATCATCATCCTGACCCCAGGGGGAGCCGTGACCCCGCCGTGACCCCCGGGAGGAACCATCCATCTACACCGTGAACCGTGAAGAAGGAGAGGGAGCTGTCTGAAGAGCATGAGGAACGTTCCGTCATGTTCTACCACACGCTACTGTAGGTGTCCTCTCTCTGCGTACGCTGGGCGTGTGCTAGGGCCTGCTGAGGTTCTTAGACGTTCTCCATGGCTCTAGAGATCCGTCTTGGGTCTGTGGGGTCTGTCTGGCCTCTATCCATGTCTGTCCTGACAGCCTCCACCTGACAGCCTCCACCTGACAGCCTCCACCAGACAGCCTCCACCAGACAGCCTCCACCAGACAGCCTCCACCAGACAGCCTCCACCTGTCAGCCTCCACCAGACAGCCTCCACCAGACAGCCTCCACCAGACAGCCTCCACCAGACAGCCTCCACCAGACAGCCTCCACCAGACAGCCTCCACCTGACAGCCTCCACCAGACAGCCTCCACCAGACAGCCTCCACCAGACAGCCTCCACCAGACAGCCTCCACCAGACAGCCTCCACCTGACAGCCTCCACCTGACAGCCTCCACCTGACAGCCTCCACCAGACAGCCTCCACCAGACAGCCTCCACCAGGGGCCGACACCTCCTCAGAAGCGAGAGTCTGTTCTGCGTCGGGGGTCGCGGCCTAGAGAGCAGCGACGACCCCTAAATCGGCCTGCCTCCCGCCGGGTCGCCTCGCACACTTCGCACATAAACATCCCTGACATCTCATTGGACGGTCGTCTTGTCATTGAGAGACGCGAAAAAAACACCCATTCTGAGGTGGAAATGAAGAGAAGGGATGACAGCTTGTGACCGTATATCTCCCTCGTCCTCTAAATCATCTCACATAACTGTCAGCCGCTGTCACAAAACATCGGCCACCAAGGAGGCTTCGCCGTCGCCACCGCCGAAGAAGGCGTAGATCTGTGACCTCGTCTTTCGGGTGACTCGTCCCTTGGGTCGACGGGCTGGGGAGGGGGGTGTCACTTTAATGTGACTGTCTTGCAGAATCCTCTCAAGGAATATCGCATGAGAGAATTCCCCTTGCGTTTTGTTCTCTGGCATGGTTTGACTTTCTGCAAGTGAAATGCGTAGGCCTTACTTTTTATTCTGTCAATGTCAAATGCTTAAACTCCGGCCTTGACCAAAAAATCTAGAATTTTCCATGACTTTATTCAGGGGATTTCAAAGCGCCTTAACGAGACACATCTTGAAACGCATCGTTTCGCCCCTTTCACAATCAAATCTTTTTTTAAGGAAACTCAAGATGGTTGACAGCTAGCAGAACAGAATGGTATCTACCCAGTGGAACAGATTCAACTGGAAACTGAAGAACACATTTCTATTCTGTCTCTCTCTGACACCCGAGGCAAGGAGACGACCGGATGCCGTTTACCAAGTTCGAGACGACTTTCCACTTTAGCGGTCATGAGAGAAGACGACTGAAAGGCAACAATTACGGCTATTTCTGTTAATACCACCATGTCATTGCTATTTCCAGCAGTCTCAGGCACTGACATCAACATTTTCGGCCTGAGTGGTGACTTATATCTCTCTTAACAGCCGTGCCCCACCACGGCTCAGTGATGAACAACCACCAGACCCCCACGGAAACAGCAGTTTTTCAGCAGTCTTCAGCAGTTAGCGTTAGCTAAAGTGCGCCAAATCACAGACTCGAAAACATCCCCAGATCCCCAGATTACCACTTCAGATACACACAAGCCCAGCGAAATCACAGTCTGAAAGGAAGACATTAGGGACTTCTGCTGACAGCGGTGCTTATCGTATGACGTCCACCGCGGCGACGCAGTGACAGTGACTGGAGAGGAGATGCTGGTCTGCACACTGAGTGTCATGGAGGAGACTGTCTGCCAGGCTGGATCGAGCAGAGCAGAGACACTCGCAGGGAAACACAGGGGTAATTATATGGTGGGGGCTGTGGGGGCTTTAGCACACTGGAACCTCCCTGTCGCCGGTTCCCCTAGCGCAGGTCAGGCCCTGCCTGCAGAGGGCCCTCCCACCTCACTGGCTACGCACACGCGCACACACACACACACACACGCACACAAACATGCACCCGCGCACACCCTAATCCCCAATTCTTACTACAGCGCTCGTTTGATCTTTCGTTCTTCTTTCGTTTCTCCAACAAACGTGTGTGTGTGGGTGAGTGTGTGTTGGAAGGTGTGTGTGTGTTAGTATGTGCGTGCGTGTTGGTATGTGTGCGTGTGTTCTGGGGCAAAGTAATAATTGAGGGAAGATGGAAAGGGCAGTGGGCAGATTTGATGAGGTGGAAGCAATCCAGACACACATGCTTTCATCTGGCCAGGCCTGCGTTCGTCAGACAGCTAGAGAGAGAGAGAGAGAGAGAGCGAGAGAGAGAGAGAGAGGGGGGAGAGAGAGAGAGAGAGGAGAGGGAGAGATTGAGCGGAGGTGCGCGCGTGTCTGTGAGCTCTGCGTTCTGAGTGTGGATGGGGTGATCATGGGACGACTGGGTTTTATGTTTTATACAGAGAGGTCGACAGATACAGTAGACGATAAGTGCTGACCTCAGAAGGTGGTGGGCAGAGAACGACAACCTTGGCTCATGTCACGCCAAAAACGGTCCTAGCTGACGTCACAATGCCGTTCCGATGCAAGGACGCGTCCGTCGCTATGCCGACCTTACATTCCTGAGATAGCTACGAGTGCTATAGCAGGAAACGAGTGAAAACTTCAAATCGTTAGAGTAGGCTAAATTGGTTTAAATAGACCTGATATTACAAACTTCCTACCTAGCAACCAGTATAGCAACCAGGACAGTTTCCCGCTAGCACGCGTAGATATCTCAGGAGTTTAAGGTCGGCATAGCGACGGACGTGTCCTTGCATCGGAACGGCATTGTGACGTCAGCTAGGATGTTTTTGGCACTAGGACAGTTTTTGGCACTAGGACAGTTTTTGACACTAGGACAGTTTTTGGCATGACAGCTCCTGCCAGAGAAGGTCTGCAGATGATTCCCTGGAGAGGAAAGGTTGCTCATCATCCTTCATGTATTCTTGAGACATTTCAAGGAAAGATTTAGCTAGCGTCTCACTTCCTCTCAAAGGAACTCCGCTCAACATCAAGCCACCACGAGAACTCTTGAAACAGGAAATCTCATTCTTGGACTGGAAATGTTCTCGCTTCCCTTGTTGTGTGGGTGACCTCCTGCCTTCCAGAACGTTCCAGGTATTGTGTCTCTTTCCCTCGCCCACGTCCCTGCCTGACTCATCCACAGGCGTTAATCAGAAGGGGTTGGTTCAACCTCGTCTCGTTCCAGCTGTCAATCAAACACTGCGTCAGGCTCTAAAAACAGACGACAACAGGCAGGTACAGCTAACCACTATAATCACTGTCAGGCCTTTCAAAAACCTTCATTCCCTCGGGACCAAATAACATGGGCAGTGTAAGTATAGCTAAGCCATCCAGGGCTAGCCATTGGGAGCAAAGCCTTCATTGGTGGTGTGGCTGACTGGCTGGTGTCTGTCCAGCTTGTCCTTTCTACTGCTGACCTCATCCAAACCTGTTGCTGACAGCTCCTTCGTTTATTTCTGGACCTGCAAAGTAGCAGCAACGCCATCCCAAACTTTGACACATGCATACACACACACGCACACACACACACACACGCTTCCTTTGAGCATGCCTTTCCACCGAGGAGGCCTGTGTTCAGTCACTCTACACCAGGGGTGTCTTAAGGGCGGGAGATCTGGAGGTTTGGGTTCCCCCTTGGCCCCCAGCCAGAGCCTCCCAGGACCTCCTGGGGCAGCTGCTCCCCTGGGGAGTCATGACCGTTACATTCGAGACCAGCATTGAATCATTGATGATAGGAGGGCCAGTCCGTTAGCAGAGCTTGGAGCCCCAGTGTGGAGTTGTTCTCTGGGTGCTGCTGGAAGACATATGTCCCCTCCGGGTTGTTTACATACCCCGGTCCTCCAGCCCCCCCTCGGCCTGGCAGGACATGACATAACAAGGCAGTGCGGCAGGACGTGACATAACGTAGCAGAGCAGCAGGACACAGTGCAGATTCCAGACCCCGGATAACTTCTTTAACAATCCGGACCAAGACTATTTTTGAGGGCTTTATTGGGAGAAGTTTCTCAAGAACATTTTGCAGGTTTCGCAACAAGAGAGACTGTGAAATGCCTTCCAGCCGTGAGAGACTGAGAGTACTGTGGAGCAGAGAGCCTGGTAGGTTTATTTAGAGAAATGAAAACAATCGGGAAAATAAAGACTTAAACCTACAGAATCGGGCCAGTTGGAGTGCAACCAGTTTCTTTTTCCCTCAGAGAAAAAAAACCCTCACTGAAGCGACATATGAATTATGTTTGTCAACACCCCCCAGTGAGACTCCAAAACCGCAAAGCAAACAACTCAGCGAGCCTCATGCAGTGATGATTATGATTTGTCTGCTTTCTGTTCTCATCATTTAGTCTCCTGCCATCATTAGCTTAGTAGATCCACCCCTCACCCTGCTGTCCTGACATACCCAGCCCATCTGCCCAGCCAAAACATGCCAACCACCGCCACCCTCTAATAGGCAGGCAGGCACCGACTCACCCCCCTCGGACACGCTCGTTTCCTGTGGCATCTGCGTGCTCCGATGATCTGCCAACTGCCGGGATTAACAAACGTTTTAAAAACAAAACGATGTGATCGTATTCATATATAGCATGACCTATGCTGGAGTTAGCGGGCTCAGACGAGTGTCGGCGTAGCGACCTCGCCCATCAGACCAAGTTTGCGACACTGTGGCGCTAATGAAGCTGCTAATGCTAAACGTAACCTATGCAGAACAGGCCGGTAGGCTTTGATCTGCGTGACTGCTTCATTAGAGATGTCTCTTACGGGCCCGGTTGTGTCGGACACCCCTTACCTCTCCCTCATCTCCAGCTAATTAGCCACCGTCTCCCCCGCCCTGCCTAATGGAGGATGTGGTCTTTGTGTTAACGAGACACGCTAACAGACAGGCAGATGGCTGCCGAGCAGCTCACTTCACAACCCTGCGTCGTCGGGGGGCCTGAGCCAGGCGCTAACCCCCCGAGCTAAAGCCCAGACGCTCGTTTAGACAGCTATACTGTGAGTCACGTTGTGGCTTCAAACTGCATCGGTGTCATGCACTCTGAAATTGCATCAACCAATCACAAGACCGAACACAGAGTGACTGTCCCCAACGCTTCTGAGAGGAGGGAGAGATCTGGAAATAGCCCTGAAGTAGCCCATTCTGATGTCTAGTCTTAGGGGCACATTGGGCTCACCGTATCGGCCTCTGAATGATGGTCCAGTAGGAGAGCAGAGAGGTCCTGTGTCTGCGGGTGGACGCAGCCACAAGGAGGCAGTCCTGGGCCCAGACTAGCAGCAGAGTAATCCCTGCTAGCAGCACACTGCCAGGCTGTCTACAGGCCATGGAGCCTGCCTGTCTGCACCAGCCAGTGGGCTGGAAGGAACTCCACAAAGTTCTGGGTGAATCATGATAGAGGACCTGGCGGTGGTACCCTTACCATGCACTGTGTGTGTGTGAGAGGAGAGAGAGAGAGTGTGTTTGTTGGCATGTAAGTGTGTGTGTGTGTGTATAAATGACATCAGAGTCCAAAACAGTGAGTGCGAAATTAGCATCATGTAAACAATGCTAGCTGTGGCCTTTGTTCTGCTGCAGTGCCTCCTCCTGTGTTAGATTGATGGTTTGATGCACAAGCTAAAAATAACAGATTCTCCTACCGGCTCTGCCAACTGTCTAAATTGAGTCTTTGGAGAAATGGAGGCCATTTTCAAACTGACACACCTGAGTGGCTTCATCCTTCTGCTTCTCTGGTGGAGCGGGCTGCACAGGAGGGCTGATTCATGATGAGGTGAGCTCGGATTGGACAGGGGCTGGACTCAAAGCAGGGCTCTGGGCTGTAGCTGGGGGGGTGGGGCACACCACCAAGATTTCCCGATACGGTGAGCCGAATGTACCCCTAAGACTAGGCATCAGAATGGGATACTTCAGGGCTATTTGGAGATCTCTCCCTCCTCTCACCATAGGGACTCCAGTGCCAATCAATCTTTTTCTAACGTCCATTTTTAATCCATCCCGCTGTCTGTATTCAACTCTCAGCTGAGTCACCAGGCATCCGCGTACGAGCTGTCGACGCCGGGCTGGGAGAAGAGGCGGCGAGGCTCTCTGGAGGGAGGGAGAGTTCCACTTCATCTGCTGAGCGTCAAGGAAGAAGCAATGGGGGATTTCCGGGCCAACCGGGGGAATCGTTTGGCAGCAGAAAGGATTTCTAAAGGACCTCAAGACTTCCTGAGAAGAAACAACCAAACATTTGGAAGAAAGGTTCTATGAGGGGTGGGTGGGTGTAGAGCGGGGCTTAGATGGCAAAGTACAAAACTAGGACCTCGAGCTGGGTTTGTACTTCTATCACTCAACACGAGCATACAAAAAGGCATGTGTGGTGAGTAAAGGGGGAACAGAGAGGGTGTGTTGTCCTGGGATCCTATCAGAGAGCCACAGAGAGGGTGTGCTGTCCTGGGAGCCTATCAGAGGGCCACATGGCCGCGCAGCGCTAGCTGCTCTCTGATTGGCCACATGGCCACATAGCGCTAGCTGCTCTCTGAGTGGTCACGTTACGAATCATTTGCCCCGACTCTCCTGAGATTTACTATCGAAAACCAATTAAGCTTTTGGCTCGCGGTGCGCTTGGCTGGTCTCGATGTGGGGGCCAGAGAGGTCGCCTGGCTCCCTCCCCCCTTAGACACGATCCAGACCATAATACACACACACACGCACACAATGCACAGTCAGAGAAACACAGGAATGCTCACACACACACCAACGTGTGAAGGTGTGTATGCACACACACACATCTCCTTTCATGCTGTGTCCTAAGGACAGACCCCTAGTCCTCAGTGGTGTAATAGGAGCTCAGAAATGAGCGACTGGGACTGAAGGTATCCCAGCTGTCCTCTGCTGCTATCCTCTGTAACGAGCAGGCACAGGGGCAGGAGCAGGCACAGGGGCAGGAGCAGGCACAGGAGCAGGCACAGGAGCAGGCACAGGAGCAGGCACAGGAGCAGGCACATGAGCAGGCACATGAGAAGGCACAGGAGCAGGCACAGGAGCAGGCACAGGAGCAGGCACATGAGCAGGCACATGAGCAGGCACAGGAGCAGGCACATGAGCAGGCACAGGAGCAGGCACAGGAGCAGGCACAGGAGCAGGCACAGGAGCAGGCACATGAGCAGGCACAGGAGCAGGCACAGGAGCAGGCACAGGAGCGGCACAGGGGCAGCACAGGGGCAGGCACAGGAGCAGGCACAGGAGCAGGCACAGGGGCAGGCACAGAGCAGCACGGAGCAGGCACAGGAGCAGGCACAGGAGCAGGCACAGGAGCAGGGCAGGCACAGGGGCAGGCACAGGGCAGGCACAGGAGCAGGCACAGGAGCAGGCACATGAGCAGGCAGGAGCAGGCACAGGAGCAGGCACAGGAGCAGGCACAGGGGCAGGCACAGGGGCAGGCACAGGAGCAGGCACAGGGGCAGGCACAGGGGCAGGCACAGGAGCAGGCACAGGGGCAGCACAGGAGCAGGCACAGGGGCAGGCACAGGGGCAGGCACAGGAGCAGCACAGGGGCAGGCACAGGGGCAGCTTAATATGGAGAGGAGAGACATGTCTAAAGTCTGTAAAACGCTCTTTTAGTAGTAATACACATAAATGTGCAAAGGACATGAGTCACTCAAGGACATTCATCAGGCACCTTTGCATCATGTGGTTCTGAGATGGAATGCCTTGATATGGAAATAGTCATGTGACTGAGCTTCGAATAATCTCTCAGTATGTACTGAAACTGTCTTTTCCAAATTTCCATATTGAAAAAACTCTGCTCCTGCTGGATAAACAAATTAAAAAGCGTGCGGAAGCACGACGTCACCGTTACCGTGGTGAAAGAGACGCTGTGCACAATCTTGCATGATGCCATGATGAGTGCAAAGCTCACTGAACAACTCAAAGTTGAGTGAAGCTAATTACCGGCAGCCATGCTTATCAGCGTCAGTCTAAACGCATCCCGTTTCCAGTGGCGTCCTCAAACATCTCCTGTACTCACAGATCGGGATGAGCTAACGAAGCACAGCAAATGCTCCTCCAATTAGTGGAGTCACACAAACTAACTCAGTTGACACTGACATGCTTCACAGCTGAGAGAGGGGAGGGGAGGGCAGGGGGCGGGGCAGGGCGGGGCGGGGGAGAGAAGTCTTGTCATGATGTGTGTGTAAAACAAGTGGGCATGTGGTGGCAGAATGACATGAAGAAGAGACGTCCCCGTGAACGTGGTGCCAGAGACACTTCTCCCCGCTCGTTAACTCCACACAGATTTCTTCTCCTCCTTTAGGTTTCTATGGCAACAGGTGGACGAGCTGGACAGCCACCCTCCTTCCTCCCACTCACCTGCGAGCTGGTGTGTGTGTGTGTGTGTGTGTGTGTGTGTGTGTGTGTGTGTGTGCTCGGTCTGTGAGCACAGAGTGCGTGGGTGCTTCTGAGACTCTCTATTCAAAGTCCAGCAGTCACACTCAGTCATGCTCAGTTGGATCAAGACAGGTGCGGAAACATCAAGGAACAGGGAACACGATGACTCAACATCACGGAGATTTACTGTTGACAAAATTAGATTTCATGGGAAAGTTGCCTTTATGTAGGGGCCCTGTAGCACACAATACCTCTCTGAGCAGAAAAGAGACAAGTCGAACAAGGACACCACATAGAGCTGCTCTGGGTAACCCATACTCTCACCATACATAAACAATAAAAACACTTCATGAGGGCCCTTTAGCACGAGCTGGCTTCTCTCCAGGAGTTCAACATCAGCGTCTGAATCCCAACACATCCAGTCATGACTATACGGCTGAATCCCAACACATCCAGTCATGACTATACGGCTGAATCCCAACACATCCAGTCATGACTATACGGCTGAATCCCAACACATCCAGTCATGACTATACGGCTGAATCCCAACACATCCAGTCATGACTATACGGCTGAAATCCCAACACATCCAGTCATGACTATACGGCTGAATCCCACACATCCAGTCTGACTATACGCTGAATCCCAACATCCATCAGACTATACGGCTGAATCCCAACACATCCAGTCATGACTATACGGCTGAATCCCAACACATCCAGTCATGACTATACGGCTGAATCCCAACACATCCAGTCATGACTATACGGCTGAATCCCAACACATCCAGTCATGACTATACGGCTGAATCCCAACACATCCAGTCATGACTATACGTCTGAATCCCAACACATCCAGTCATGACTATACGCTGAATCCCAACAATCCAGTCATGACTATACGGCTGGTGGGTGCCATCGCTGGCTGAACAGCAGATCAATGACAGTGACCCCTAGTAAAGTGAACCAACACACTGACTGTAGATGTTCTCCGTGCAGTCTGTGTGATGCACTGAGGAAGCCACTAGAGGAATCCCACTGTGTGTAGGCTTCAGTCTCAGCCCGGAAAACAACACACTTGATTCCGATAATCCGCCTAATTAGAATCTAAAAATAACCGGTAAGTGTTTAAAGTCCAGAGGTGGCCTGTGTTGGCCTCTGAGGGAGAGCCCTGGTCACAGGGGTGACAGAGAGGGACTTGACTGGCTCTTACTTGGCAAGCTACAGTTGGGTTGACACAACCTTTGGTTGTCCAACAAAAATGTCACATCAGATTTCATTACTGGCATCAAGTGACTCAGACACGAGGCAGAGGAACCCAAAACCACACTGTGAGCTCACAGGTCCTGCTACGCTAACACACTCGGACGACGTCACACAGCTTCAAACGGAGGAACGCACTGGCTAAATTGTATTAGAGTTATTCAGAGCTCAGTCTAATGCATTGACTTTTATACTCATAAAATGTGCTGATTTTTGCCTTTGATAAACTTTGAAACCTGATTAGGAAATGGAGCTGGTTTTGTCTCCGGACTTCCAATAGGAAACTTGTGATGCTATTTACCTCGTACCGCTGGATCTCTGTCTGCTGTTGTGATCAGACAGTGGGGTGCTGTAATTGTATCAGCGTTCATAATTGGTTAAGATCCAATCAAATGGTAATACAGCTGATATCATGTGCATTCTTTCTCTCTTTGACTCGTCCAATCGCAATGCAGGACATGCAGGGCTGAGCTGGGACACGTTTCCGGGTGCATTGCAGTTAGTCTAGAACTAGGGCTTCACGTGGAATGACGTGGATGGAAAACAAAACAATAGTATGTTTTGAAGATCAATTGAAATCCAATTGTGCGCGTGTGTTTGTTTACAGTAGGGGTGCGGAGGGCAGTTCTCCTTCTACAGGGTCTCCTCTGGGCATCAGCAGGGGTCTCTTGTCTCGGCATGATGTCAGGTAACACAGCACGGCTTCAGTCCCTGTCCTCTTCATCATTAACGTCTTCATTTCCATAATGTATTCAGTCATTGATTCCTTCTCTCCTCTCCGGCACAACACAGGACATCTCCATCTCATCTGGCCTGCCAACAAGCCCCTCCCACTGCAGGAGGAACACACAGACAGATCCCTGGTCTCCCATTGGTCCACAGGATCGAATGAGTTAACGAGACACTCCACATATTTGGAACTCATCCACCACTAAGCGACCGTCATCTAATTACTTCATCAAAACATCAAAACACCCCATACAAATGGGCTATGTGTCTGTCCACCCCCCCTCTCCCTCTCCCTCTCCCTCTCCTTTTCTCTCTCCTCCTCCACCTCCACTGCATCTTAAAGGAAGCCACAGCCATGTGTGACGGTAATGAAATGCTTGTCTCTGATTGATGAGCCTTGGTTCACTGATTTCTGTTATAAAATCAATCCATCCCAGTTTGCCGTGACCCCCCACTCCCCCTCCCCCCTGCAAACCAGCCTCTATCCTCGCCCCTCCCCCCATGCAAGCCAAGTGTGTGTGGATGGCGAGAGAGGGAGGTGATCTTATCTAGCACGGAGGGTTAGACGGATGGGGGAGGGCGATGTGACAGAGGGGGTGGAGAGTGTGATGGCGTGTGGGTTCCTGTGGTAACAGAAGGGTAGGGGAACACAGATGATCGTGACTGTGTCTAGAAGCACATATAGGGGGCAGGGTGTCCACTGTTCGGGTCTGACCGTAGACAGACAGGAGTATTCCTCCCTGTCACTGACAGGTACTTGTCACACACAGACGCAGCTGTAGATGAACTCCGAGCCCCTCTGTCCAGGAGAGACAGTCCCTCCTTCCTCCTGGGTTTACACAAGCCTGCTGAGTTGCATCATTCATCCAGCATAATGAACCAATTCCATGTTCTCCACTTGGACCGGGAGGTCTTTTATATTCTGCTTGAGTCCTTTGTCCAACGTTTTTTCTGTTCTAAGAACGACAGACAAGGACGTGAGTCAGTGGCCTGGCTTCAATCAGTCTTCCAATCACAACGCAGGACTAACCGCTGCCTCCGTGCTCTGTCTCTCACGAGACCGTCAGCGCTCACTCGAACAATCACACACCGCCTCTCGATCAGTGTAGTTAGCATGCCGTCGTGCCACTTTGCAAGATGCAGGGTGTCATTAGAGTGTCCACTGGAGTCTGAGCTAGCTGGTCTGTACGGCGGTGTACAGCATGGTTAGTCTGAGCTAGCTGGTCTGTACGGCGGTGTACAGCATGGTTAGTCTGAGCTAGCTGGTCTGTACGGCGGTGTACAGCATGGTTAGTCTGAGCTAGCTGGTCTGTACGGCGGTGTACAGCATGGTTAGTCTGAGCTAGCTGGTCTGTACGGCGGTGTACAGCATGGTTAGTCTGGGCTAGCTGGTCTGTACGGCGGTGTACAGCATGGTTAGTCTGAGCTAGCTGGTCTGTACGGCGTACAGCATGGTTAGTCTGGGCTAGCTGGTCTGTACGGCGGTGTACAGCATGGTTCACCGCTACGGATACTTCCGTTGAAGTTCCAGTTCAGTTATCAAGTAACAGACCAGGAAGTGACTTGCATTACAAAGTTGAACAGAAGTAGAAAAGACTTTGCCGCACCCACCCAGAACAATGGGTGTGATTGCATTTGAGCTGCTTTCCTTTTATTGTGATAGTGACGGTAAGAGAGACAGGAGAGGTCATGTGACTGAGCTTCAGGGAGAGAGCGAGACGTAACGACATGCAGGAAACGGCCCCAGGCTGGAAACGCTCCAGGTTCGATCATGCGTGATCTGTCGCAGTGATCCTTCCATGCGCATGGTATGCGGTCACACCAGCAGCAGCGGTGCCTGCGTCATGCGGTGTGCCACGTCACCAGAGGGGAGATGGGACTGTGGCCCTGCTGGGTCAGCCAGGATCAATGAGCTTGAAAGGCCGGGATCGAGAGGCCGCGATCGGGAGGCCGGGATCGAGAGGCCGGGATCGAGAGGCCGGGATCGAGAGGCCGGGATCGAGAGGCGGGGATCGAGAGGCCGGGATCGAGAGGCGGGGATCGGGAGGCCGGGATCGAGAGGCCGGGATCGAGAGGCCGGGATCGAGAGGCGGGGATCGGAGGCCGGATCGAGAGGCCGGGATCGAGAGGCCGGGATCGAGAGGCGGGGATCGAGAGGCGGGGATCGAGAGGCCGGGATCGAGAGGCGGGGATCGAGAGGCCTGGGATCGAGAGGCGGGGATCGAGAGGCGGGGATCGAGAGGCCGGGATCGAGAGGCGGGGATCGAGAGGCCTGGATCGGGAGGCCGGGATCGGGAGGCTGGGATCGGGAGGCTGGGATCGAGAGGCTTGGATCGGGAGGCCGGGCCGACTCCGCCCACGCTGACCTCATCCTGCGTCCCCACGGTTCACGGATGACGGATGGTGGATGCACGCGTATGGAGGCGCAGCCACTATTCAGGACGTGTCGGAAAACACACTCCCCCTCACGTAGCAGGTCTGTCCTCTGTGTGGTACTGAGGCAGTGTGCCAAAACTACAGACTCGTTCTGAATATGAATCTCTTAATATCCCTATACCTTCTTAAATCTTTCTTCTCTTGTTTTGACTGACAGCATTTACAACAGGTGTAATTGCTTTGTTAATCCAACCCCTTGTTTGTTGTGCCAGTTATGACCTGAGGAAGGTGCCTGCTTTCAGTAGCCTAGTGAGAGCGTGCGAAAGATAGAGAGATAGAGAGAGAAGAGAGAGAGAGAGAGAGAGACAGAGAGAGATAGAGAGAGAGAGAGAGAGAGAGAGAGAGAGGAGGGGGGAAAGGGTGAGAGAAACCGAGGAAGAGAAGAAACTGTGAGAGAAAGAGAGAGAGTGAGACCCGTGGAGCAAGAGGATAGAGAGTCAGACCAGTGAGAGCGGAGAGTGAGAGAGTGTTAGAGAAGCTACTGTAGAACATCCTATCTCCTGTTTTTGACTCTCCCCAGATCTGGTTTCAGGGCTGAGGACACACAAGGAGCCACTCTGTGTTGAGCAGGGGCCCTGGTGTGTAAACTTAGAACGTAAACAGAGATGGAAGACACTTTTTTCTCTCCTGGGCCACTCAGCACAACCAGCCAGGGCTGGGGGATAGGAGCAACATTCACCTCGTGAAATGCTATAAATACGCTCATTCAGTACAGGAAAATCCTTTCCTCCAATCAGACAGCAGACTTCAGTCCCTCATCTTAGGGACTGAAACAAACCCAAACCCAAATCAGAACCATGTAGATCAAGCCATGGTTATGGCGCAGGACAGTCCCACTGTGTGGTTGGATGTTTCCGTGGTTATCGGGGTTACCCGCGGTTCTTTCTTCTGCTGACTCGTTCTGGAAGGTTCTGTCGTCTCCCCGTGTTTCCTCCCCAGATAACAGGAGCTCTTTCCAGCCCGGCCCAGCTGTCTGTGTATGGATCCCTTTGAAACTTCTCTCCAGAAATCAATCTGTTCCCCCTCTCGTTGATCTTGATTAACCTGTTTGCATAGCTCTGTGGTCCCTGTGCATTTGTCAGAGAGAGAGAGAGAGAGAGAGAGAGAGAGAGACAGAGACAGTGAGAGAGAGAGAGAGAGACAGAGACAGTGAGAGAAAGAGAGAGAGACGACAGAGAGAGAGAAAGAGAGAGAGAGAGAGAATGATTGTGGTCGCATGCAATTCCTCTGTTTATGCTCTGTCCTGTAAGTCCATTTCCGCATGCAGTTTTCCACGTACGTGTCTCTGTGCATGTCGCGTGTTCATACAAGCGTGTCGGCAAAGCCTCTTTACCTGTAGCGACAGGCTGACAAGAATCACATGTTGAGCAGTCCGTCCGTCCGCAGCTCCCAGCCGACCGTGTTAGTAAGAGGGTCCCCAGCACAGCGAGGCATGCGGGGTTGAGAAGCCCCCTGCTGCTTTTCACAGATCACCTCTCCTACCCACCTACCCCCCCCACCCACCGCGCTCCCGCCCCCCACGTTTCACGCCACGAGCCCCCCTCATCCACACGAGCTTCGCTACGCAGCACACCAGCTGCTTGACACACGTTTAGACACGGAGTGCATGTCGATAGGCAGCAGGTTGGGATGTTAGCGTGGATGAGGATAGCCATTTAATGAGATGAGATGAAACACAAGCCGGTGCATATCCAGTACAATATCCAGTATCTCCCATTACCCACTACTAGAAAGCGGGGAAAGGTCAGAAAAATCTCAGGGAGTCTAAACAGACAGGAAGAAAGAGTGCGATTCTCCGCTGGAACAAATCCCTCCGAGCAGGTCGAGGCAGAACAAGACAGCTGCTGTGGATCAGTGGAACCTGGGATTTCCCAGAGAGGGAGAGCGGTTTAGGTGTTTTGAATGGCAGATAGAGAGAGAGAGAGGAGAGAAGGAGAGAGAGAGCGAGAGAGAGAGATAGAGAGAGCGAGAGAGAGAGAGAGAGATAGAGATAAAACGAGAGAGAGAGAAGACTAGAGTAGCGCAGAGACTCGATCGACGCGACTATCGATCAGGATGACATATCTAGTTAATCGATAGCGAGAGCTCTCGCGCGCATAGACTCGAGAGAGAGATAGCGATCTAGATATACCGACTCTAGCTCTATAGAGATATCATCATCACAGCGGACACCTGTTTACCCTGCTGGGTTGCTCACTGCTTCCTCATGCACTCGTCGGGGATAAAAACCAACGTTTCCAGACAACAAGAGGCAGAGGCCTCTGGCAGAAGAAGAGGACAATGACATGGTTGTTTGGTCGGAGCTACAACTACATTTTAAAGTATTTTATTAACTACTTACTAACCGAACGGTCAAGGTTAGTAAGTTGTTTATTATGTCATTTTTTTTGCCCCCAATTTTCGAACATAATGTGTTTCAAGTGTTGCGTAGCAACCAATTACTTGCTAACTTCAAGTTTACAATGATCAACAGAAAACTGAAAACACGGCTCAGCTAAAATGGCTTCAACTTCCAGTAAAGTAACAACACAAGTGATTCCAACTAGAGTTTCTAGTCTTCATCATCACTTTCAAGATTTTTTTTCCGCTTCTTCTGAATTTCCCCATGGCTGTTGATGTCTATCAATATCGGTCATTTTGAAGATGATGTCAGAGAGCAGAACGGATCCGTATCAGACCGGCGAGGAGGGCAACACGCGGCTGGCATGACTACCCATTAGCCAATCAGAACCCTCGTACTGTCGTTGCCATATCATAATTTATTTAAAAAAAAAGGTTTTTGAGGTCGAATTTGAGATTCACGAGAGATGAATTCAGACGTTCAGCGCGACAGTGTACGGTGGCTGTGTTCGTGAAGACAGGAACAGCCAGTTCCCTCTGCTAATCTGCCTGATTGAATCAAGACAATATCGAACTGAGTAGTGTGGCAGAAGCCCTGAGCGAGGAGAACAGACCTCGCCAGCAGCGTCCCACTCTGCTCACAGGACACACAGGGTGAAGGTCAACCACAGAATCGCAAATTGTCAATTCAATAAGATGAGCTTTTTCCCCCAGCAGGACCAGATTTCATCAGCGGGCCTTAGTGTGTAAGCCCCAGGTGTCAGGGCCGGCCAGCCGTGTGCCAGGGAGAGAGAGAGAGAGAGAGAGAGAGAGAGAGAGAGAGAGACTACAGATGCCACTAATCCCTGTCTGCAGACACAGACGGCCTCCTGCTACCACGGCAACACCAGTCGTATGGCAGCCCCAACCCAGTGGGGCTTAAACTACTCACAAACACACAAACCTAACCTCAGCCTGGCCAATCTCCTCCAAGACAAGCCGACCAGCCCAGGAGAGAACCGAGTGCTGATTGGCTCACCCCCGAGGCAGTGCGTTCGGGTCGAGGTCAAGGTAATCTTTATTATCCCCGACGGGCAATTTGCTGCACAAACAGCAGTAAATAAATACAGTCATCATCAACAATCGAACACACCAGCCAACGGTGCGTACAATCGACACAAAAACATGGACGACATGCTGTTATTCAAAAGGCTGGTAACAGCAGCGACGGATGCGTTCTTCAATCTGCTGGTTTCAGAGCCGTGTGTCTCAGGAACAGGAAGGCGGTTGAGGGCTTGCTCACTGAAACCTGCACAGGGCTGATCTTATCTCACTGAATGATGGACGGAGGGCACATGCTAATTACCAGCAGTCACCTGGAAACGCCGGGAAGAGATATGCACTGTATGTCTGTGTGTCTGTGTGTGCGTGTCTGTGTGTGCGTCTCTGTGTGTCTGTGTGTGTCTGTGTGTCTGTGTGTGTGCGTCTGTGTGTGCGTCTCTGTGTGTCTGTGTGTGTGTCTGTGTGTGTCTCTCTGTGTGTCTGTGTGTGCGTCTCTGTGTGTCTGTGTGTGTGTCTGTGTGTGTGCGTCTCTGTGTGTCTGTGTGTGCATGTGTGTGTGTCTCTCTGTGTTTGTGTGTGCGCTTGTGTGTGCATCTCTGAGTGTCTGTGTCTGCATGTGTGTGTGTGTGTCTTTGTGTGTGTGTGTGGCAGTCAGTGTATGAACATGAATCATGAATCCTAGTTGAATATCCCAGAGAGAGGCAGTATCTGGGGTCAGGGGTCAAACAGGGTCAGACATACTGCCCACGCAATGGGAAGCACCAGAGAACATCCAAACAGAACTCTAATAGTTACTCACAGCCTCCAAAGGCACTTTTACAGTAAAAATCACTTTGTTCCCTGAACTCTTACAAGCAGCTGATAGAAGAAAGGATCGAACCAAGCGACACAACAGGACCTCATTATAATGGTTTGCTATGAAAGGGGGGGGGTGAGTCGGAGGCCTTTGATGCAGAGCAGGTATTGATCCACACAGCTGCAATGCACACTGGGAATTTACACCAATATGACTTGACAGATTGTTCCATTTCTGAGGATTATGATGAGTGTGTTTTCTCAGGTGGTTGGGATGTTTTTTTCACATTTACATTTAGTCATTTAGCAGACACTCTTATCCAGAGCGGCTTACAGTAAGTACATGCACATTCCCCCGAGGTAAGTAGGGTGAAATGCCTTGCCCAAGGACACAACGTCATTTTGCACAGCCTGGAATCAAACCGGCAACCTTCTGATTACCATCCCGATCCCCTAACCGCTCAGCCACCTGCCTCCCTCTTTTAAAAGAGGCCCAGCGGTGACGGACAGGCCAGACTAAACCCCAGGGGAGGGTTTGACACGTAACCAAATGATGTCATCGATCGTACGGGGGACAGCAAGAGTCAGCTCATGAAGCATTTTATTCAGATTTCCTTTTATTCGTTACCTTGGTAACGGCATGTATTCACGCACGTACTCATGCGTGGCAAACGCACACGTACACGTGCACCGTCCAACAGTCCACATGCAGCATGCAAACACACTGCTACAAGAGCAGTCCATGTGCAGCGTGTGTGTGTGTCTGTGTTTATTGTTCAGGGTGAGTAAGTACAGTACAGTACCACAGAGACACACAGCACAAAATGATCAATACCACTCAGTTCTGTGTAGTGGCCTCTTTGCTCCATCAAGACAATCATATTCATTCTTTCAAATCTATATCTGTCCTTTTGAACCCACACTCACTTCTATCCTTGTCCGACTGATGTTCATTAAAACCTTTCTGTAACCACACGATTCGCCTCCATTACCAGTTATTTCCTCTATCCCCCAAACACCACGTCTTCCAGTAACAATGAATCAAACTTGTCAAATTTGTAAAACCAGAAAGCACTTTGTTCCTGCAGTTAATGACATGCTCTAATAACTGCTTAGAGAGCCGGCAATATATTTCTTGAAAATATTCCTTAAAAATATTTTATAATGAGCGCTTGGGAGGAAAGTCACAGGCTTCTGCTTGGCTTCCAGTCGCATCACAATGGCCCCCCTCCTTTCTTCATTCCTGCCCCCTTCTCCTATCTTCACCCCTTTATCCCTCTCTCCCTCTGACCCCTACAGTCTACCTCCCATCACCTCTCTCCCTCTGATATGACCCCTCTTTCTTCCCCCACTCCGTTCGCCCCTTCGTTCTCTCGTCACCCCTCCTCTTCTCTCTCTCATCTTTGCATGATCTCAAATGTCTTCCAGGCACTCACATTACCCATGCTGCCTCAATCTCCCTCCCAGTAATGGCTTCTACTGGGAAACATGAATGTCCAGTATTTTATTTTCATCGACACACACTCTATCTGTCTGTTTATCTCTCTCTCTCTCTCTCTCTCTCTCATCTTCTCTCTCTCCCTCTTTCTCTCCCTCGTCTTCTATCTATCTCCCTCTCTCATCTTCTCTTTCTCATCTTCTCTCTCTCATCTTCTCTCTCTCTCCTCCCCCTCTCTTTCTCTCTCTTTCGTCTTCTATCAATCTCCCTCTCTCTCATCTTCTCTCTCATCTCTCTCTCACTCTCTCTCTCTCTCTCTCTCTCTCTCTCTCTAATGCTGGTCATCTGAGAGCTATTGTACGGCCCGTTTGACCCTGTAGAGGATCATCATCCATTGTGACCCCTCATTCAGGACGGTTCCCCCCAGGGACCCTGTCCGGCCGTGCGCTCCCAGCTCCGAGCAGAGGCAGCCCAGGGACATCCCCAGGAGAGGGAGGGAGCATGCGGAGCATGTGACAGCGCTGAAGATCTGTGGTCCAACGTGCCGTGTTGAAAGGCCGGGGAGATGCTGGAATTTCCCTCGCAAGCCTCCAAATCAGCCACAAAATATGTCCGATAGATTCTTGTGGAGATTGCAGAATGTGAACCACATTCCCTCTCTAGTCATCTCAACCAGTTCTTTTGTGTTTTGTTGAACAGGCGTTTAACAAGCCTGTTGGTATAGTAATGTTTGCAATCTGTCTGTCTGGCCGTGTAAAACAGCCCAAAAAACATGTTTTCTTTCTGAGAGTCACTGAACAAGGCTAGCAGACACTCTTCCTGCTGTAACCAAGGCGATGATCATCGAGGAGGAACTGCATCACTCCACAATCGTGTTGCAAACAGACAGACAGACAGACAACACGGCGGGTAATTCCGTCAGCCAATTAAGTCATTTTGGTTCACTGCCGTGCATTAGCAGGCTGTTATCCAGTCTGTGCTGGGAGTCAGTGTGTGTGTGTATGAGTGTGTGTGTCAGTGTGTGTATGTGAGTGTGTGTGTCAGTGTGTGTATGTGAGTGTGTGTCAGTGTGTGTGTGTATGAGTGTGTGTCAGTGTGTGTGTGTATGAGTGTGTGTCAGTGTGTGTGTGTTTGTGTGTGTCAGTGTGTGTGTGTGTCATGGGAGTATTGAACATCAGAGGGGCGCAGTGGAGCCACCGGCCCCCCCTGGATTGTCTAAGAGCCCCCCCTCCCCCCGCCCCCCCTCACTCCCACATCCCGAATGTCTATTCAAATGTGTCTGTTATATTACCTTCCGGGTCACGTCTGTGCAGAAATACAGTAGCTTTGCTCGAACCCACAATCTCATCAACGTCACCATGACTACGTGTGTACTGTATAACGTATATGCTGTATACGTACATATGTATCATGATAATATCCGGTAATATCCAGCAACACTCAGACAAGGACTCTTACCTTTGGAGTTTTGGAGCATTTTCCAGTCCTGGCGTCCTTGATGTAGGCGATGTCCAGGAGATCAGTGTCCTATGGACAGAAGGGGACAGGAAGTCAGTCAGGTGACAGAAGGGGACAGGAAGTGTCAGTCAGGTGACAGAAGGGAGACAGGAAGTGTGAGTCAGGTGACAGAAGGAGGCAGGAAGTGTCAGTTAGGTGACAGAAGGGGACAGGAAATGTCATATTGACCGTCTCCCGGGACATGAAAGGGCAGGTGCCTGGGCAGGGATCAGAGAGGTGGGCATGGTGGGCATGGTGGGCACCTCCAGCACCATGATATTTGGGTACAGCTTTGAGACTTCACAAATAGCACCACCTGAAACAACAGTGGTGTGTGTGCGCTTTGGTGAGTGTGTGTATGTGCCAGCGTGTGTTTCAAATCTAATAAATGAGTCACTTGGAAGAGTACAGTACCACTGTTTCAGCCTGTCGAGTAACAAAACAAATATCCTACAATGTGTAACTTATATTTAACATCAGGGCACATATGAACATCCCCAAGATTCATACACGCACATATGTACAAGCACACACGTACAAACATACACGTATAAAATGAAAACACACACGTGATATAAATACATGCACACACACAAATGCACCCCTGTAGACTTACACAGCAAAAATTTGAATTCTTGATGATGAGAGAGGACCTTTATCAACACTGCACCAGCAAAATGAACAGTCCTGGAGTTCAATTTGCTGTTCCCTCTCTCCCTCTCTCCCTCTCCCTCCCCCTCTCTCTCTCTCTCTCTCTCTCTCTCACACACACACACAGTGCAAGCCATCCTGTTGCTATTGGCCTGTCCTACATGTGAACTTGACAGTGTTGACAGTGTTTGGCCATAATGAACTGGCTCCCTGCTGTGCCTGTTCTAGCTGGGCTCAGCCAGCAGACTGACTGACAGTCAATGGAGCAGGACAGCACAGAGCAAACTAGAACAATGCCTCTCTCTTTCCATCTACCTCTCTTTCTCTCTCTCCTTTTCAACCTCTATCTTTCTCTTTCTGTCTCTCTCTGTCTCTCACTCTCCTTCCCGTCTCTCTTTCTTTGTCTCTCTCTTCCCGTCTCTCTCTCTGTGTAATGAAGGGAGGCCACCAGGCTGGAACCACACCATGATCTAACTCCACCTCCCCCAGGGCTCTCAGGGAGCACATCTTAAATACCACGGCAGCTCCAGATGGAGGTCCACACCACGCCGAAGATCCATTATTGATACAGCAGAGATGGGGGTGGAGGAGGAGGGGGGGGTGGAGGTGGAGGAGGGGGGGGGGAGGTGGAGGAGGGGGAGGTGGGGGTGGAGGAGAAGAGGGGGGTGCATTTCAGTTCCTCGTTTTATTTGAGCCTCACGTCTCTCTGAGGTCTTCTGACTCTCCTTCCTTACTGAGCCTCACGTCTCTCTGAGGCGTGTATCACGCCTCCCTTAAAGGCCTCAAGCCCATACACTTAACGCGGTGATATCATTCAGGTCACTCTCAACCCCACCCTATTAATCTGCAGCTCATTCCCCTTCATGGCCACCCGCCGATCCGCCAATTTTCCATCCCTATACATTGTACAACACTGGGCTCGCTGAGCTTCGGACCTTGGTCCTTATTGATCAGCCCCCGACTCGCACACGATAATGACCCCACGCCTGCAAGTGGGTTTCCCTTGCTACGTTTACGTTCTTAGCTCAAGGATCCCATTTCCCCCTTGGCTCTGCTGCACTCTGGTCGCCGTCCTAATGTTCGTCGACAACTCACCATCGCCCCCTCTCCCCCCTGTACCCCCCATGCCTCTAAGTTACTTGGAGCAACGAACCAAAAGGTCATGTGCAACTCTGTTACTTTGCACGATCCTACTATCGCAGTTTGCACACGAAAGTCTTACCCCTTCTTTGACTCTGTTCCCTCTTGTTCCTCGCCTCCCTTCTCGTGAACCAAGGCTCAT
>CAEFZP010002583.1:15000-30000 GCA_903064625.1 Mallotus villosus | reverse complement strand
AGTGTGTGTGTGTGTGTGTGTGTGTGTGTGTCAGTGTGTGTGTGTGTGTGTGTGTGTGTGTGTGTGTGTGCGTGCTCCACTCACTGCGGTTGCCCATGTGTCCCCAGCCTGTGATGTAGCAGTATGTGTCTGGGATGGGCAGCTGTCCTGGGCGGGGCAGACAGACCGGCTGCACGTAGCTGGTGACCTGCACCGCCCGTGCCAGCTGCACCACGCTGATGTCGTAGTCCACCACGGCACGGCTGTAGCGTGGGTGAGCGATGATGCGGGCCACGCCGCTGCTCTGACGGTGGGGGGACGGGTGGTCCAGGTTAGTGATGCCCAGAACCACCTTCCACTGGTCAGCACTCTCCCTCCTAGGACACACACACACACGCCACAGACACACACACACACGCCACAGACACACACACGCCACAGAGACACACACGCCACACCACACACACACACACGCCACAGAGACACACACACGCCACAGAGACACACACACACACGCCACAGAGACACACACGCCACAGACACACACACGCCACAGAGACACACACGCCACAGACACACACACACACACACACCACAGAGACACACACACACACGCCACAGAGACACACACACGCCACAGAGACACACACACACACGCCACAGAGACACACACACACACACGCCACAGAGACACACACACGCCACAGATACACACACACGCCACAGAGACACACACACGCCACAGATACACACACACGCCACAGAGACACACACACACACGCCACAGAGACACACACACACACGTACACACAGTCAAATTAGAGTGTACATACATGTCTTTGTTGTACATATTGAATAGACACACTCACACACACACACACTCCCTCACCCCTCAAAGCAGTGAGCGACGGTGAGGGCCCATCGTGGCGAGATGAGGACACACACTCACTCACACACTCACACACACACTCACACACACACACTCCCTCACCCCTCAAAGCAGTGAGCGACGGTGAGGGCCCATCGTGGCGAGATGAGGACACACACACACACACTCCCTCACCCCTCGAAGCAGTGAGCGACGGTGAGGGCCCATCGTGGCGAGATGAGGACACACACTCACTCACACACACACACTCACACACACACACTCACACACACTCCCTCACCCCTCGAAGCAGTGAGCGACGGTGAGGGCCCATCGTGGCGAGATGAGGACGCAGCCACAGATGTGTCCGCTGGGCTCGCTCTGCAGGGAGCACTGCCAGGGCCAGCGGCCAGGACGGGACACACGCCCTCCCAGCACACGCTTGTACACGCGCCCCGCAGGCCGACGCCCACAGTCTGGGGAGACAGGGTTACCAGGGTTACCAGTCCAGGTGTGTGTGTGTGGTGTGGTGTGTGTGTGTATAAGTGTGTGTATGGTGTGTGTGTGTGTGTATGGTGTGTGTGTGTGTGTATGTGGTGTGTGTGTGTGTGTATGGTGTGTGTGTGTATAAGTGTGTGTATGGTGTGTGTGTGTGTGTATGGTGTGTGTGTGTGTGTGTGTGTATGGTGTGTGTGTAACTCACCTTCACTGCTGCAGAGGACAGACACTTTTCTCCTGGAGTGGCAGGAGTGTCTGTTGAGCAGAGAAGCATCAGTGACTCAGGATCCCTCTTCTCCTCCTCCTCCCTCTCTCCTCCCTTTCTCCTCCTTCACTACCCTCTCTCCTCCCTCTCTCCTCCTTCACTACCCTCTCTCCTCCAGCAGGTTCTAGGTTCCTACCCTCTCTTGTCCCTCTCTCCTCCAGCAGGTTCTAGGTTCCTACCCTCTCTCCTCCAGCGGTTTCTAGGTTCCTACCCTCTCTTCTTCAGCGGTTTCTAGGTTCCTACCCTCTCTTCTCCAGCAGGTTCTAGGTTCCTACCCTCTCTCCTCCAGCAGGTTCTAGGTTCCTACCCTCTCTTGTCCCTCTCTTCTCCAGTAGGTTCTAGGTTCTTACCCTCTCTCCTCCAGCAGGTTCTAGGTTCCTACCCTCTCTTGTCCCTCTCTTCTCCAGTAGGTTCTAGGTTCTTACCCTCTCTCCTCCAGCAGGTTCTAGGTTCCTACCCTCTCTCCTCCAGCAGGTTCTAGGTTCCTACCCTCTCTTCTCCAGCAGGTTCTAGGTTCCTACCCTCTCTCCTCCAGCAGGTTCTAGGTTCCTACCCTCTCTCCTCCAGCGGTTTCTAGGTTCCTACCCTCTCTCCTCCCTCTCTCCTCCTTCACTACCCTCTCTCCTCCAGCAGGTTCTAGGTTCCTACCCTCTCTCCTCCAGCAGGTTCTAGGTTCCTACCCTCTCTTCTCCAGCAGGTTCTAGGTTCCTACCCTCTCTCCTCCAGCAGGTTCTAGGTTCCTACCCTCTCTCCTCCAGCGGTTTCTAGGTTCCTACCCTCTCTCCTCCCTCTCTCCTCCTTCACTACCCTCTCTTCTCCAGCAGGTTCTAGGTTCCTACCCTCTCTCCTCCAGCAGGTTCTAGGTTCCTACCCTCTCTTCTCCAGCAGGTTCTAGGTTCCTACCCTCTCTCCTCCAGCAGGTTCTAGGTTCCTACCCTCTCTCCTCCCTCTCTCCTCCTTCACTACCCTCTCTTCTCCAGCAGGTTCTAGGTTCCTACCCTCTCTTCTCCAGCGGTTTCTAGGTTCCTACCCTCTCTTCTCCAGCGGTTTCTAGGTTCCTACCCTCTCTCCTCCCTCTCTCCTCCTTCACTACCCTCTCTCCTCCAGCAGGTTCTAGGTTCCTACCCTCTCTTCTCCAGCGGTTTCTAGGTTCCTACCCTCTCTCCTCCCTCTCTCCTCCTTCACTACCCTTTCTCCTCCAGCAGGTTCTAGGTTCCTACCCTCTCTCCTCCCTCTCTCCTCCTTCACTACCCTCTCTCCTCCAGCAGGTTCTAGGTTCCTACCCTCTCTCCTCCAGCAGGTTCTAGGTTCCTACCCTCTCTCCTCCAGCAGGTTCTAGGTTCCTACCCTCTCTCCTCCAGCAGGTTCTAGGCTCCTACCCTCTCTTCTCCAGCAGGTTGTAGGTTCCTACCCTCTCTCCTCCAGCAGGTTCTAGGTTCCTACCCTCTCTTCTCCAGCAGGTTGTAGGTTCCTACCCTCTCTCCTCCAGCGGTTTCTAGGTTCCTACCCTCTCTCCTCCAGCAGGTTCTAGGTTCCTACCCTCTCTCCTCCAGCGGTTTCTAGGTTCCTACCCTCTCTCCTCCAGCAGGTTCTAGGTTCCTACCCTCTCTCCTCCCTCTCTCCTCCTTCACTACCCTCTCTCCTCCAGCAGGTTCTAGGTTCCTACCCTCTCTCCTCCAGCAGGTTCTAGGTTCCTACCCTCTCTCCTCCCTCTTTCCTCCTTCACTACCCTCTCTCCTCCAGCAGGTTCTAGGTTCCTACCCTCTCTCCTCCAGCAGGTTCTAGGTTCCTACCCTCTCTCCTCCAGCAGGTTCTAGGTTCCTACCCTCTCTCCTCCCTCTCTCCTCCTTCACTACCCTCTCTCCTCCAGCAGGTTCTAGGTTCCTACCCTCTCTCCTCCAGCAGGTTCTAGGTTCCTACCCTCTCTCCTCCCTCTCTCCTCCTTCACTACCCTCTCTCCTCCAGCAGGTTCCTACCCTCTCTCCTCCAGCAGGTTCTAGGTTCCTACCCTCTCTCCTCCCTCTCTCCTCCTTCACTACCCTCTCTCCTCCAGCAGGTTCCTACCCTCTCTCCTCCAGCAGGTTCTAGGTTCCTACCCTCTCTCCTCCCTCTCTCCTCCTTCACTACCCTCTCTCCTCCAGCGGTTTCTAGGTTCCTACCCTCTCTCCTCCAGCAGGTTCTAGGTTCCTACCCTCTCTCCTCCAGCAGGTTCTAGGTTCCTACCCTCTCTCCTCCAGCGGTTTCTAGGTTCCTACCCTCTCTCCTCCAGCAGGTTCTAGGTTCCTACCCTCTCCTCCCTCTCTCCTCCTTCACTACCCTCTCTCCTCCAGCGGTTTCTAGGTTCCTACCCTCTCTCTCCAGCGGTTTCTAGGTTCCTACCCTCTCTCCTCCAGCAGGTTCTAGGTTCCTACCCTCTCTTCTCCAGCGGTTTCTAGGTTCCTACCCTCTCTCCTCCAGCAGGTTCTAGGTTCCTACCCTCTCTTCTCCAGCAGGTTCTAGGTTCCTACCCTCTCTCCTCCAGCGGTTTCTAGGTTCCTACCCTCTCTCCTCCAGCAGGTTCTAGGTTCCTACCCTCTCTTCTCCAGCAGGTTCTAGGTTCCTACCCTCTCTCCTCCAGCGGTTTCTAGGTTCCTACCCTCTCTCCTCCCTCTCTCCTCCTTCACTACCCTCTCTTCTCCAGCAGGTTCTAGGTTCCTACCCTCTCTCCTCCAGCAGGTTCTAGGTTCCTACCCTCTCTCCTCCAGCAGGTTCTAGGTTCCTACCCTCTCTTGTCCCTCTCTTCTCCAGTAGGTTCTAGGTTCTTACCCTCTCTCCTCCAGCAGGTTCTAGGTTCCTACCCTCTCTTCTCCAGCAGGTTCTAGGTTCCTACCCTCTCTCCTCCAGCAGGTTCTAGGTTCCTACCCTCTCTCCTCCAGCAGGTTCTAGGTTCCTACCCTCTCTTCTCCAGCAGGTTCTAGGTTCCTACCCTCTCTCCTCCAGCAGGTTCTAGGTTCCTACCCTCTCTCCTCCAGCGGTTTCTAGGTTCCTACCCTCTCTCCTCCCTCTCTCCTCCTTCACTACCCTCTCTTCTCCAGCAGGTTCTAGGTTCCTACCCTCTCTCCTCCAGCAGGTTCTAGGTTCCTACCCTCTCTTCTCCAGCAGGTTGTAGGTTCCTACCCTCTCTCCTCCAGCAGGTTCTAGGTTCCTACCCTCTCTCCTCCAGCAGGTTCTAGGTTCCTACCCTCTCTCCTCCAGCGGTTTCTAGGTTCCTACCCTCTCTCCTCCCTCTCTCCTCCTTCACTACCCTCTCTCCTCCAGCAGGTTCTAGGTTCCTACCCTCTCTTCTCCAGCAGGTTCTAGGTTCCTACCCTCTCTCCTCCAGCGGTTTCTAGGTTCCTACCCTCTCTCCTCCAGCGGTTTCTAGGTTCCTACCCTCTCTCCTCCAGCGGTTTCTAGGTTCCTACCCTCTCTCCTCCAGCAGGTTCTAGGTTCCTACCCTCTCTCCTCCCTCTCTCCTCCTTCACTACCCTCTCTTCTCCAGCAGGTTCTAGGTTCCTACCCTCTCTTCTCCAGCGGTTTCTAGGTTCCTACCCTCTCTCCTCCCTCTCTCCTCCTTCACTACCCTCTCTCCTCCAGCAGGTTCTAGGTTCCTACCCTCTCTCCTCCAGCAGGTTCTAGGTTCCTACCCTCTCTTCTCCAGCGGTTTCTAGGTTCCTACCCTCTCTCCTCCAGCGGTTTCTAGGTTCCTACCCTCTCTCCTCCCTCTCTCCTCCTTCACTACCCTCTCTTCTCCAGCAGGTTCTAGGTTCCTACCCTCTCTCCTCCAGCAGGTTCTAGGTTCCTACCCTCTCTCCTCCAGCAGGTTCTAGGTTCCTACCCTCTCTTCTCCAGCAGGTTGTAGGTTCCTACCCTCTCTCCTCCAGCGGTTTCTAGGTTCCTACCCTCTCTCCTCCAGCAGGTTCTAGGTTCCTACCCTCTCTCCTCCAGCGGTTTCTAGGTTCCTACCCTCTCTCCTCCAGCAGGTTCTAGGTTCCTACCCTCTCTCCTCCCTCTCTCCTCCTTCACTACCCTCTCTCCTCCAGCAGGTTCTAGGTTCCTACCCTCTCTCCTCCAGCAGGTTCTAGGTTCCTACCCTCTCTCCTCCCTCTTTCCTCCTTCACTACCCTCTCTCCTCCAGCAGGTTCTAGGTTCCTACCCTCTCTCCTCCAGCAGGTTCTAGGTTCCTACCCTCTCTCCTCCAGCAGGTTCTAGGTTCCTACCTCTCTCCTCCAGCAGGTTCTAGGTTCCTACCCTCTCTCCTCCAGCAGGTTCTAGGTTCCTACCCTCTCTCCTCCAGCAGGTTCTAGGTTCCTACCCTCTCTCCTCCAGCAGGTTCTAGGTTCCTACCCTCTCTCCTCCAGCAGGTTCTAGGTTCCTACCCTCTCTCCCTCCCTCTCTCCTCCTTCACTACCTTCTCTCCTCCAGCAGGTTCTAGGTTCCTACCCTCTCTCCTCCAGCAGGTTCTAGGTTCCTACCCTCTCTCCTCCAGCGGTTTCTAGGTTCCTACCCTCTCTCCTCCAGCAGGTTCTAGGTTCCTACCCTCTCTCCTCCCTCTCTCCTCCTTCACTACCCTCTCTCCTCCAGCGGTTTCTAGGTTCTACCCTCTCTCCTCCAGCGGTTTCTAGGTTCCTACCCTCTCTCCTCCCTCTCTCCTCCTTCACTACCCTCTCTCCTCCAGCAGGTTCTAGGTTCCTACCCTCTCTCCTCCAGCGGTTTCTAGGTTCCTACCCTCTCTCCTCCAGCGGTTTCTAGGTTCCTACCCTCTCTCCTCCAGCAGGTTCTAGGTTCCTACCCTCTCTTCTCCAGCAGGTTCTAGGTTCCTACCCTCTCTCCTCCAGCGGTTTCTAGGTTCCTACCCTCTCTCCTCCAGCAGGTTCTAGGTTCCTACCCTCTCTTCTCCAGCGGTTTCTAGGTTCCTACCCTCTCTTCTCCAGCAGGTTCTAGGTTCCTACCCTCTCTCCTCCAGCAGGTTCTAGGTTCCTACCCTCTCTTCTCCAGCAGTCCCTGCAGGGCCGAGCCGTTCCTCTGACTCCACTCTGGGTGAACATGGAGCCAGCGACGCCGGGGGGTCCCGGGGGGGTCTGGAACCATCTCTACTGTCACAGGAGCACTGGAGGAACACACACACCATACACACACACCATACACACACAGTCACAGAAGAACATACACACAGAGATAATATATAGTTGGCAGGACAAATAAAGCTTTGTTTGTAGGTTCTCTGTTTCTGTGAGAGTACGTTTCCATCTGTGTGTGTGAGTAGATGTGCGTGAGTGTGAGTAGGTGTGTGTTTCGCTGTGTGTGTGTGTCTAGCTACTGACCTTACCCTAAACCCAGCTGTGAGCAGGTGAGAGCGCTGAGCTCAGGTGTCCACTCGTCAGCACACACCTGGTAGTAAACAGCTGTCCTGAAGACTGTCAGCAGGGAGCCCCCGGTCAGCTGGGAGCCCTCAGCCCCCTGGGAGCCCTCCCCTGGGGACAGGGACACTGACTCAGGGTGAGTGTGGGGGTATATACATGTGTATATATATATGAGTGTGTGTGTGTATATATATATGAGTGTGTGTGTGTATATGAGTGAGTGTGTATATATATATGAGTGTGGTGTGTATATATATGAGTGTGTGTGTGTCATCTGAGTTCGTGTGTTGTGTCTCTGCGTGTGTGTGTGTATCTGAGTGTGTGTGTGTATATCGTGAGTGTGTGTGTGTTCTGCGTGTGTGTGTGTATCTGCGTGTGTGTGTGTGTGTCTCTTGCGTGTGTGTGTGTCATCTGTGCGTGTGTGTCTCTGCGTGTGTGTGTGTCTCTGCGTGTGTGTGTGTGTCTCTGCGTGTGTGTGTGTGTCTCTGCGTGTGTGTGTGTGTCTCTGCGTGCGTGTGTGTTTGTCTCTGCGTGTGTTTGTGTCTCTGCGTGCGTGTGTTGTTTCTCTGCGTGTGTGTGTGTCTCTGCGTGTGTGTGTGTCTCTGCCTGTGGTGTGTCTCTGCGTGTGTGTTGTGTGTTTACTCTGCGTGTGTGTGTTGTCTCTGCGTGTGTGTTGTCTCTGCGTGTGTGTGTGTCTCTGCGTTTTTGTTGTGTCTCTGCGTGTTGTGTTCTCTGCGTTGTTTTTGTGTTCTGCTCGTGTGTGTGTGTCTCTTCGTGTGTGTTTTTTCTCTTCGTGTGTGTGTGTTCTCTTCTTTTTTGTGTGTGTCTTCGTGTCTTTGTGTGTCTGACGTGTGTGTGTGTCTCTGAGTGTGTTCTCACCACAGTCCCACTCGTCTGAGCTGTCTGAACAGTGCTTCTTGCCGTCGCACCACAGCGTGCGATGAACACACTCATGGTTGTTACACGCCAGCTCGTTATCACTGCACATCGCTGGAACACACACACACAGTTACACACACCAAGAACACACACACACCTGGGTTTGTAACACACACACAGCTACAACACCACCCCTTCTGGCCCCCCTCCTGGCTCGTAACACCCCCCCTTCTGGCTCGTAACACTTTCTGTTTCTGTGAGAGTATGTTTCCATCTGTGTGTGCGAGTAGATGTGTGTGTGTGTGAGTGTGAGTAGGTGTAACACTCCTGGCTCGTAACACCCCCCTCCTGGCTCGTAACACACCCCCCTCCTGGCTCGTAACACCCCCCCTCCTGGCTCGTAACACACCCCCCCTCCTGGCTCGTAACACCCCCCTCCTGGCTCGTAACACCCCCCCTCCTGGCTCGTAACACACCCCCCTCCTGGCTCGTAACACACCCCTCCTGGCTCGTAACACACCCCCCCTCCTGGCTCGTAACACCCCCCTCCTCGCTCGTAACACCCCCCCTCCTGGCTCGTAACACCCCCCTCCTCGCTCGTAACACCCCCCCTCCTGGCTCGTAACACCCCCCTCCTGGCTCGTAACACCCCCCTTCCTGGCTCGTAACACCCCCCCTCCTGGCTCGTAACACCCCCCTCCTGGCCTGTAACACCTCCCTCCCAGGCAGAGCGACTCACAGCAGTTGCGCTCGTCCTCCAGCAGGGGGCAGTCTGGGAAGCCGTCACAGATCATGGAGGGTTTGATACACACCCTGCTGGACGGACACGCCCACAGGCCTCGCTCCACACACCCTGCAACACACACGGGATACACACCACACGTGTGTGAGTCTGGGTACCTGGGTGTGTCTGTGTGTGTGTGTATCCAGGTGTGTGTGTGTCTCACCACAGTTGTCCTCGTCACTGTGGTCGTCACAGTCCATGTGGCCGTCACAGTGCTTGGAGGCCAACACACACCTGCCTGAGGAGCACTTGAAGTGGCTGGGGGAGCACTCTGTCACCACGGCAACACACGCACACACGCACACGCACACACGCACACACACGCACACACACAAACACACACACACACACACACGCACACACGCACACACACACACACACACACACACACACACAGATTTTATCAAGGCACCTCATGTTCTTTTCTGATAGTGTTCTTAAAATGAGAAGTTACACAGATGTCACCCCCCCCCCACACACACATTAACACACAGTCTCACACACACACACACACACACACACACAGTCTCACACACACACACACACACAGTCTCACACACACACACAGTCTCACACACACACACACACACACACACACCGTGTACGTCGGGATCGGGCAGCAGGCAGGTGGTGTTGCCGCCCTCTTCAGGGAACTGAGAGCAGTCCGACTCCTCTGGCCACTGCAGCCCCACGATCCCCAACACGGACTCACAGCGCTGCTTAGAGCTGTGGCACAGCGACCTGCTCACACACACACACACACACACATGTGGTTACACACTGCAGCCCCACGATCCCCAACACGGACTCACAGCGCTGCTTAGAGCTGTGGCACAGGGACCTGCTCACACACACACACACACACACACACACACACACATGTGGTTACACACTGCAGCCCCACGATCCCCAACACGGACTCACAGCGCTGCTTAGAGCTGTGGCACAGCGACCTGCTCACACACACACACACACACACATGTGGTTACACACTGCAGCCCCACGATCCCCAACACGGACTCACAGCGCTGCTTAGAGCTGTGGCACAGCGACCTGCACACACACACACACACACACACACATGTGGTTACACACTGCAGCCCCACGATCCCCAACACGGACTCACAGCGCTGCTTAGAGCTGTGGCACAGGGACCTGCTCACACACACACACACACACACATGTGGTTACATGCTGAACTGAGGGGGGTAACGTGGACTCCTCCTCACCTGCAGGGTGGGACCCTCTGCTGGGTGACAGAGTCACACTTGGGCACCAGGATGGTACAGGCGAAGAACATGAGGTAAGTGTAGCAGTTGGTCTGCACCAGGGCAGGGAACAGGGAGCTCTCCCAGCTGACAGACGACTCTCTCTGGGACTGGTGGCCCAGGTAGTTGGGGAAGCTGGTGGAGTTGTAGGGCAGGTTCATACACAGCTCCAGGGTGATGGGCTCACAGCGACCTGCTGAGTACACACACAGACACACACACACACACAGATACACACACAGATACACACACACAGATACACACACACACAGAGATACACACACACACAGAGATACACACACACACAGATACACACACACACACAGATACACACACACACAGTTAGTTACACACAGTTCTGCAGCCTCTCACTACTGCAGCCGCTCGAAAGAGAGGTTTGATTGAAAAAAAACTTTAGATCTTTAAAAATTCAACCATAAAAAATTCGACCCTATCAAATTCGAGCCTAAAATTTTCCAGCTGAAAAGCTTAGAGCAAAAAAAAATTGAGCGAAAAAAATAATTCTCCAAAAAATTCGTGCCTATCAAATTTTTGGGGGTGGAATTTTCAGCTGGAGGATATTCAGCTGGAAAATTTTCTGCTGAAACATTTTCGGCTCGAATTTGATAGGGTCAAATTCTTAGCTAAAATAATACTAAATACTAAATAAAATTCAGGTTACTCAAATTCGAGCCAAAAAAAAATGATATTTAAAAATTCAACCATAGAAAATTAAAACATAAAAAATTCTGGTTAGTCAAATTCGAGAAAAAAAATATTTGATCTTAAAAAATTCTAACATAAAAAATTCTAACATTAAAAACAATCCAGGTTCTAATCTTTTTGGCTCGAAGTTTTTCAGATGGAAATTTTTCGGCTTGAATTTGATAGGGTAGAATTTTTTATGGTAGAATTTTTAAAGATCGATTTTCTTAGGCTCGAATTTGAGCAACCTGAATTGTATTTTACATTTAAATATATTCATATGAGAATTCAGTGTTGTTTACATTTCAATATTAAGTATTCGATGCCTTTTAAAATTCAAAACATTATGGCACTGATTTGCTTCCATACACACACACACACACACAGACAGACAGACACACAGACAGACAGACACACAGACAGACAGACACACAGACAGACAGACACACAGACAGACAGACACACAGACAGACAGACAGACAGGTCTTACTGCAGTTGGTGGTGGAGTTGCGGGGGTCACAGGGACCCTGAGTGCCACATGCAGGGGGGCAGGAGGACACACAGCTGGGCTGCCCAGGAGCACACACACCCTTACCTGGACCAGAGAGGGGGCAGACAGGCCCAACGCTTCAAAACATGAGCTGTATGCAAGTACGCAATGTACACTGTGTATGTATATATACGTGTGTGTGTGTATATATACATGTGTGTGTGTGTGTGTGCGTGTGTGTATATACATGTGCGTGTGTGTGTGTGTGTTTGTGTGTGTGTGTGTGTGTGTTTGTGTGTGTGTGTGTGTGTGTGTGTGTGTGTGTGTAGTACTCTGGTCGGGGCTGCAGCTCTCCTCATCACTGTGTGTGTGTGTGTGTGTGTGTGTGTGTGTGTGTGTAGTACTCTGGTCGGGGGCTGCAGCTCTCCTCATCACTGTGTGTGTGTGTGTGTGGTGTGTGTGTGTGTGTGTGTGTGTGTGTGTGTGTGTGTGTGTGTGGTGTGTGTGTGTGTGTGTGTGTGTAGTACTCTGGTCGGGGCTGCAGCTCTCCTCATCACTGTGTGTGTGTGTGTGTGTGTGTGTTTGTGTATGTGTGTGTGTGTGTGTGTGTGTGTGTGTGTGTGGTGTGTGTGTGTGTGTGTGTGTGTGTGTGTGTGTGTGTGTGTGTGTGTGTGGTGTGTGTGTGTGTGTGTGTGTGTGTGTGTGTGTGTGTGTGTGTGTGTGTAGTACTCTGGTCGGGGCTGCAGCTCTCCTCATCACTGCCGTCCTTGCAGTCGTCCTCCCCGTCACAGCGGAAGGCGCTGGGGACACACTGACCACTCCGGCACTCCAGCAGACCCTGGCTCCTGCAGGCTGAGGGCACAACACTCATTATTACACAGGGAGGAGGGGTGGGGTCAGGGAGGAGGGGTGGGGTCAGGGTGGAGGGGTGGGGTCAGGGTGGAGGGGTGGGGTCAGGGTGGAGGGGTGGAGGGGTGGGGTCAGGGTGGAGGGGTGGGGTCAGGGTGGAGGGGTGGGGTCAGGGTGGAGGGGTGGGGTCAGGGTGGAGGGGTGGGGTCAGGGTGGAGGGGTCAGGGTGGAGGGGTGGGGTCAGGGTGGAGGGGTCAGGGAGGAGGGGTGGGGTCAGGGTGGAGGGGTAAGGGTGGAGGGGTAAGGGTGGAGGGGTGGGGTCAGGGTGGAGGGGTGGGGTCAGGGTGGAGGGGTGGGGTCAGGGAGGAGGGGTGGGGTCAGGGTGGAGGGGTGGGGTCAGGGTGGAGGGGTGGGGTCAGGGTGGAGGGGTAAGGGTGGAGGGGTGGGGTCAGGGTGGAGGGGTGGGGTCAGGGTGGAGGGGTGGGGTCAGGGAGGAGGGGTGGGGTCAGGGTGGAGGGGTGGGGTCAGGAGGAGGGGTGGGGTCAGGGAGGAGGGGTGGGGTCAGGGAGGAGGGGGTGGGGTCAGGGTGGAGGGGTGGGGTCAGGGAGGAGGGGTGGGGGTCAGGGTGGAGGGGTGTGGTCAGGGAGGAGGGGTGGGGTCAGGCTGGAGGGGTGGGGTCAGGGAGGAGGGGTGGGGTCAGGGTGGAGGGGTGGGGTCAGGGTGGAGGGGTGGGGTCAGGGAGGAGGGGTGGGTCAGGGTGGAGGGGTGGGGTCAGGGAGGAGGGGTGGGGTCAGGGTGGAGGGGTGGGGTCAGGGAGGAGGGGTGGGGTCAGGGTGGAGGGGTGGGGTCAGGGTGGAGGGGTGGGGTCAGGGGTCAGGTGGAGGGGTGGGGTCAGGGGTCAGGTGGAGGGGTGGGGTCAGGGTGGAGAGGTGGGGTCAGGGGTCAGGTGGAGGGGTGGGGTCAGGGTGGAGGGGTGGGGTCAGGGGTCAGGTGGAGGGGTGGGGTCAGGGGTCAGGTGGAGGGGTGGGGTCAGGGTGGAGGGGTGGGGTCAGGGGTCAGGTGGAGGGGTGGGGTCAGGGGTCAGGTGGAGGGGTGGGGTCAGGGTGGAGGGGTGGGGTCAGGGGTCAGGTGGAGGGGTGGGGTCAGGTGGAGGGGTGGGGTCAGGGTGGGGTCAGGGGTCAGGGGTCAGGTGGTCCTGGATACTCACAGCAGTTGAGTTCGTCGCTCTTGTCCAGACAGTCGTGGTCTCCGTCACACAACCAGTCTCTGGTCACACAGCGACCGTCCCCACAGCGGTGCTCTTTCTCCAGGTCACACACTGACACACACACAGACAGTTCACCTACCCACATGTGTGTGTACAGGTGTGTGTGTGTACAGGTGTGTGTGTGTACAGGTGTGTGTGTGTACAGGTGTGTGTGTGTGTACAGGTGTGTGTGTGTGTGTACAGGTGTGTGTGTGTACAGGTGTGTGTGTGTACAGGTGTGTGTGTGTACAGGTGTGTGTGTGTGTACAGGTGTGTGTGTGTGTGTACAGGTGTGTGTGTGTACAGTGTGTGTGTGTGTACAGGTGTGTGTGTGTGTACAGGTGTGTGTGTGTACAGGTGTGTGTGTGTACAGGTGTGTGGGGTGTGTGTGTGTGTGTGTACAGGTGTGTGTGTGGTGTGTGTGTGTGGGTGGGTGTGTGTGTGTGTGGTGTGTGTGTGGTGTGGTGTGTGTGGTGTGTGTGTGGTGTACACGTGTGTGTGTGTGTGGTGTGTGTACAGGTGTATGTGTGTGTGTGTGTGTGTGTACAGGTGTGTGTGTGTGTGTGTGGTGTACAGGTGTGTGTGTGTGTGTGTGTGTGTGTGTGTGTACAGGTGTGTGTGTGTGGTGTACAGGTGTGTGCAGGTGTGTGTGTGTGTGTGTACAGGTGTGTGTGTGTGTGTACAGGTGTGTGTGTGTACAGGTGTGTGTGTGTACAGGTGTGTGTGTGCTCACCACAGTGTTGCTCGTCGCTGACGTCTCCACAGTCGTCGTATCCATCGCAGAGCAGAGCGGGATCCAGACAGCGGCCGTCCCGCAGCGGAACTCCCCCGCCTCACACGCTGCGGGGTCAAGGGGTCAAGGGGTCAAGGTTAGGGTCAAGGGGTCAAGGTTAGGGTCAGGGGACATGCTGCTTCATGGAACCTTCATGTCAAGTTTTGCCCATTCACTACCTGTCACCCTCCTCCCACCTCAACTCCTAGCATCCCTCCTCCCTGCCTCCCTCCTACCCTCCTCCCTCCTACCCTCCACCCTCCTCCCTCTGTCCCCCTTTCTCTCCCTCCCTTTTCCCTTCCTCCCTCCCTCCTCCCCACTTCTCTCCCTCCCTCTTTCACATGAATAAGATGACAGAAATAGAGGGGGAGAGAGAAAGAAGCAGATGAAAAGAGAGGGAGGGAGAGAGAAAGGGATTCCTGGCTGCTCTGCTCTCTTGATCCTCTCATTGCATTCCAACACTCGCACCCTACACCCTCATTACATCGCTATGACAACCAGCTCCCTGAGACCACAGCTGCCACCCACTCACTCACACACACTCACACACACACACACACACACACACACACACACACACACAGTGCAGACCCTTAGGGGACAACCACAGGTCCAGGCATGCTCCCACGTGTGTGTGTGTGTGTGTCTTGTGTTTGACTTCTCACACTTATTCATCAGTGCTGGTATTTACTGTCTGTCAGGGAGTGTGTGTGTTTGTGAGTGTCTGTGTGTGTGTGTGTGAGAGAGAGAGAGAAAGAGAGAGAGAGAGAGAGAGAGAGAGGGGAGAGAGAGAGAGGGAGAAAGAAGGAGAGAGAGAGAGAGAGAGAGAGAGAGAGGGAGGGAGAAAGAAGGAGAGAGAAATTCCAGCAGGCAGAATGGCATGTGGTATTAAACGTCTGGTCAAGCCAGATCCTCTGCCCTTCTGTCACAAACAGAGTGTGTGTGTGTGTATCAGTGCGTGTGTGTGTGTGTGTGTGTGTGTGTGTCATACTGCAGTCTGCTTCGTCGCTCCAGTC
>CAEFZP010002583.1:0-7500 GCA_903064625.1 Mallotus villosus | reverse complement strand
ATGAACTCCACTGGAAAGATCTCCGGTTGCCCACCGAGCTGGTCCGTTGCCCCTCCAAATCAGGCTGAATGTGCAGAATAGCGAGCGGCACGCTATCGTCATAGTCAATCAATCCACCGTGAACATGACGAATGATTTGAAGGAGATCTCGGTCCCTCCGTGTCCCACTTCGGCTACGTGACGGCCGCTAGGACCCTGCTTGAAATGCTCCGCGTGCCGCCCGCTCTGCCCGTCAGCCCCCGGTCGGTTGGTCCGTTTATTTTTAACCTAGAGGTATTTTTTGCTTCAGACTTTCCGTTCAGCAGCGCGCGTGCCCCCGCGTCAGACTCGGGGGGACTTGATGGTTCTCTCGAGAAGAGATCTGATATTTTTAGCGCCCGGCGCGAGGGAGAGTAGCGGCAGCCGGGGGGCTCGTGTGTGTCTCCCACCAGCTGTGCTCGAGTGCTCGAGATACTTTTCACACCCCATGCGCCTCTAATAGGACCTCGCGCGCACTTGACTTCGGGCTGTCTAAGCGAAGAGGCTCGTGAGTTCAGGTCTCTTGTAAGGTGTTACTCTTACTCTGGTGTATAATCGGTTTGAGCTCTCTTACCCAATTCATGAATGTACCGGAGAACAACCGACACGAACGGTCCGCGTGAGAGGGAAGCACAACAGAGGCGGGAATAAAAACAAAGGATAAAAGGAATAGAAGTGAGTGTAAGAGAAGAAGAAGTTTCTTACCCTGCCGCTGAACGTGACGCGTGGACATGACTCCGAGTCCGCTTGGTCCCGCGTGGATGACATGACCGGACACCGGAGCTCGCAGCTCACCTCACCGACACATCATTCTCCCGTGAAACCCCGGTAGCACTCTCGCAATGGGAGGGGGGAGACTCGGAGGAAAAGTCTAGTCCGGTCACCTCCTCGCAGATACAGCTGTGAAACTCCACCCTCTAACACACACTCACTCTCACACTCACTCTCTCACACACACTCACTCTCACACACTCACTCTCACACACACTCTCTCACACTCTCTCTCACACACTCACTCTCACACACTCTCTCTCACACACACACTCTCACACACACTCTCTCACACACTCTCTCTCTCACACACTCCACACCCTCCGCATTCCATTACCCGTGGGTACAAAGTCATGTTATTCCCTCTGATGTGCAGCTAATGGCCCTGAGAATTTGGCAGTTGGAACACAAACACGCTCATGCACACATATACAAAACACATCACTGTTGGTTGTTCAGCGCGGTTCTAATCCTAAACTTTCTACTAAATTCACGTGTTTCTCTGTCAACATGGGATTAAAGGCTGGAATAGACAGACACGCGCACACTAGCCCAGTATACAGGAGGAGCTCCCTCGAGCGTCATTAGTGTAATTAAAGCCCTAACTCTCAGCGCGCGGTAGCGACTTCACTTTCAGCCTACTTTCAGAAAAACACATTAAGGAACAGGTACCTACCCCGCCACCGCACACGCGCGCGCACACACACACACACACACACGCACACACGCACACACGCACGCACTCACGCTCGCACGCTCGCACGCGCACACACACACACACACACACACACACACACACACACACACACCACACACACACACACACACACACACACACACACACACACACACACACACACCACACACACACACCACACACCACACACACACACACACACCACCACACACACCACACACACACACACACACACACAGAGTAATAGATAGAGACAGTTCTCAGGCAGTTTCTTTTATTTCCCAGCTGCAGTCAGACAAGTAACAACCACAGTAACCAGAATAGTAACCATGACAACCACAGTAACCAGAATAGTAACCATGACAACCACAGTAACCAGACTAGTAACCATGACAACCACAGTAACCAGAATAGTAACCATGACAACCACAGTAACCAGAATAGTAACCATGTTCTCTTACACTACAGTTAAGCATGTTACACTGCAGTTAGCATGTTACACTACAGTTAAGCATGTTACACTACAGTTTAGCATGTTACACTGCAGTTTAGCATGTTACACTACAGTTTAGCATGTTACACTGCAGTTTAGCATGTTACACTACAGTTTAGCATGTTACACTGCAGTTAGCATGTTACACTGCAGTTTAGCATGTTACACTACAGTTTAGCCTGTTAGCATGTTACACTACAGTTTAGCATGTTACACTGCAGTTTAGCATGTTACACTACAGTTTAGCATGTTACACTGCAGTTTAGCATGTTACACTGCAGTTTAGCATGTTACACGGCAATTTAGCATGTTACACTACAGTTTAGCCTGTTAGCATGTTACACTACAGTTTAGCATGTACACTGCAGTTTAGCATGTTACACTACAGTTTAGCATGTTACACTGCAGTTTAGCATGTTACACTGCAGTTTAGCCTGTTAGCATGTTACACTACAGTTAAGCATGTTACACTGCAGTTTAGCATGTTACACTGCAGTTTAGCCTGTTAGCATGTTACACTACAGTTTAGCATGTTACACTGCAGTTTAGCATGTTACACTGCAGTTTAGCCTGTTAGCATGTTACACTACAGTTTAACATGTTACACTGCAGTTTAGCATGTTCACAGTTATACTCTGGACAACAACCAATCACTCTCTCTCCGCAACACTACACAACCAATCACTGTCTTCTCTTCAAACACTACAAAACCAAATCAATCACTGTCCTTGCTTTAACATTTCATCATGTCTGACATTTCTAATAATATTCCAATAATCCAAGAAATAATAACAACCAATATTCTTCATCATCATCACCATCACCGTGGTCCTATAAAGAGGATGATGTTGTTAAAGTATAGAATAATCAGAAGAGAGATTATAAGTGTGTGTGTGTGGATATGTAAATGAAAGTGAGCACGTGTATTCATGGACGTATGTATGTGTGTGTCTGTGGTGTGTGTGTCTGTGTGTGTATATGTGTGTGTGTGGTGTGTGTGTGTGTGGTGTTGTGGGTGTATATATGTGTGTGGTGTGTGTGTGTGGCATGTGGTGTGGTGGGTGTGTGGTGTGTGTGTGGTATATGTGTGGTGTGTGTGTGGTATGTGGTGTGTGTGTGTATATGTGTGTGTGTGTGTGTGTATATATGTGTGTGGTGTGTGTGTATGTATATGTGTGGTGTGTGTGTGTGTGTCTACAGGGTGATCAGGTAGAAGGCTGCCGCAGCCAGCAGGACAGCACAGACAGAAGCAGCGAGCAGGGTGGGAGCGCCCCCACCCCTCCTCCTCCACCTCCACCTCTCCTCTCCTACGAGGCTTCTTACGACCACCTCGCTGCCGATTCTCAAACGCCTCCAACTCCAGCTGAGGGAGGAGAGAGGAGAGAGAGGGGGGGAGGGAGGGGAGGGAGAGAGGAGAGAGAGAAGGGGGGGACAGGGGAGGAGAGAGGAGAGAGAAGGGGGGAGAAGAGAGGGGAGAGAAAGGGGGGCAGGGGAGGAGAGAGGGAGAGAGGAGGGGGAGAGGAGAGGGCGAGAAGCGACGACGAGAGGGGGATGAGGGGAGGAGAGAGTGCGGGATGTACCGGGAGGAGCGGGAGGAGGGGGGAGAGGGGCATGAGGACAGGTGAGGAGGAGAGTGCAAGTGAAACATTGTAATGTGCTCTCACTAACTCCTCTAATCACCTGTTGTTTCTTCTGTTCCTCCTCTTGAACTGCTTTCTCTTCCGCTTCCTTCAGCTAAACACACACACACACATTACTGTTCTAAAATCAGGGACCAGGAACAACTCAAAGGCAGAGTGGTGTGTGTGTGGTGTGTGTGTGTGTGTGGTGTGTGGTGTTTTGAACAGGCAGTAAGAACTGCTATCAAGCTCATTTTGCTTAATGACCCAAATCATTTCCACATCTGTGTGTGAGTGTGTCTGTACATCTGTGTGTGTAGCTGTGTGTGAGTGTGTACGTGTGTATATGTGTGTGTGTGTGATGTATTACGTCGTTAACTTTCCTCCTCACAGCTCTGCAGGCGTCATCACACACCAGCAGCCTCTCCTCAACCTTACAAGCAGGGGAAACTCATACACAAGAGAGGGGACATGCTGTGTGTGGTGTGTGTGTGGTGGTGTGTGGTGTGTGTTGTGTGGTGTGTTTGTGGTGTGTGTGTGTTGTGTGTGTGTGTGTGTGTGGTGTGTGTGGTTTTGTGTGTGTGAGTGTGTGTGGGGTGTGTGTGGTGTGTGTGTGTGGGTGTGTGTGTGGTGTGTGTGTGGGGTGTGTGTGCGTGTGTGTGGGGTGTGTGTGTGTGTGTGGTGTGTGGTGTGTGTGGTGTGTGTGGTGTGTGTGTGTGGTTGTGTGTGTGGTTGTGTGGTGTGTGTGGTGTGTGTGTGCGTCTGGTGTGTGTGTGTGGTAGAGCCCGACCCGCTCAAAGGATTTGTAAGGCCGATACCCGATACAAATATTTGGTGATTTAAAACCCGATATCCGATATAAAAAATATTTTAAAAATCAGAAACCGCGTATAAAACAACTGATTTCCCTAACATTAGTTATTTGTAGTTTACATTTGTCATTTTTAGCAGACGTTCTTATCCAAAGCGACTTACAGTAAGTACAGGAACATTCCCCCGAGGCAAGTAGGGTGAAGTGCCTCGCCCAAAGACACAACATCATTCCCTAACCGCTCAGGCCATCTGACGACTCCTTATTTCCCTCACTAAAATGTATACAAATACAAACTTAAGATATGTAACTTAAAATAAAATTAAAAAACGTTTATCGGCCATTTATCGGCCGATACCGATAGTTTGGAAAATGCTAATATCGGCCGATAATATTGGCCCGCCTATATATCGGTCGGCTCTAGTGTGTGGTGTGCGTGTGGTGTGCGTGTGGTGTGCGTGTGTGTGCGGTTTGGTGTGTGTGTGTGTGTGTGGGTGGTGTGTGTGTGTGTGTGTGTGTGGTGTGTGGGTGTGTATGTGTGTGTGTGTGGTGTGTTGTTGTGTGTGTGTGTGTTGTGTGTGTGTGGTGTGATGTGTGTGGTGTGTGTGTGTGAGTGTGTGTGTGTGGTAGTCGTCGTGTGTGTGGTGTGGTGTGTGTGGTGTGTGGTGTGGTGTAGTCTGTGGTTCGGTGTGTGTGGTGTGTGTGTGTGGTGTGTGTGTGTGTGGTGGTGTGTGGTGGTGTGGTGGATGTGTGTGTCCTCCCTTCTGCTCCTCCTGCCCTGCCCCCCTGCGTCTGCTCTTTGTGTGCCGGTCTGCATCACCGCCGCGCCATGCGGCGTCCTGCAGCCATGTCCACACTCAGCGACACACACACCCACCACCACACACCCCCACCCACACACGCTACCACCCACACCCAGTACAAGTTGAACGGCATAGATACAGGTTGCTCGACAGAGACAGATGGAGAATCATTCTTACGCAGCTACTGTACACCGCATCGCCCGCGCCGTCGCTGCGCCCTCGCCGGCTCGGCGCTCGCCGCTCTGCGCTGCTCGCGCCCTCTCCTCTCTCTCGCGCGCTCTACTCTCTTCTCTCTCAGTCTCTTCTCTCTCGTTTCCCTCTCTTCTCCTCTCTCTCCTTCGCCTCTCACTCAAACCCTCTCCTGCCTCTCTCGCTCGCCGTCTCTCAGCCCCTCTGCCGCTATCGCTCTCTCCCCCCTCCGACTCTCCTCTCCCATCTCTCCCTCTCCGGCGCTTCGCGCTCTTAGCGCCCCTGTCTCTCAGCGAGGCGGTAGGCGCCGCCAAAACTGGACAAACGAAAAGAGTGAAACGGTTCCAGACGCGTTGTGTGTGAGTGTGTGAGTGTGTGAGTGGGTGTGTGTTCTGTCATGTTAACAGCACATGAACTCTTCTGGCGCCAAAGGGGTACACCCGCACCGACGAGAGAGGATAGGGAGAGAGAGGAGAGAGAGAGAGAGAGGGAGATTGCGAGAGATAGAGAAGCGAGGGAGCTAGAGAGGGAGAGAGAGACAAGAGAGTAGCAGATGTGTGATAGAGCGAGGGAGAGAGAGAAGAGAGGGAGCGAGAGGAGAGGGAGAAAAGAGGGAGAGAGCGAGACGCGGGATGAGGGAGGATTAACACACACACAGCTCTCAGTACCTGTTTGGGCACGGTTCCTGCAGCAGTCAGCTCTCTCTCCTGTCTTGCTCTCCTGCTGTCGAACCACTTTCTGTAGGACTGTCCAATATGAGAGTGTGAGTGTGTGTGTTTGGGTTGGTAGTGGTGTGTGCAGTGTTTGAGTTTTTGTTTTTGTGTGATTTTGGTGTGTGCTGTGTGTGTGTGTTTGTGTGTGGTGTTTTATGCTTTGTGTGTGCTGTTCTTTTTGCGTTTTTTTTGTGTGTTTTTCTTTTTGTGTGGTTTGTTGTTGTTTTGTTGTTGTTCTTGGTTTTTTGCTTTGTTTGTTGTTTGTTGTGTGTGGTCTTTGTGGTTTTCATCACCACATACAGTTTCCATGTACATCATGGTTTGTTGGCAGTGTGTGCTTGGTGTGGGGTGGAGTGTGTGAAGTGTGGTGTGAGTGTGTGTGTGTGTGTGTGTGTGTGTGATGTGTGTGCGTGTTTGTGTGTTGTGCACCCTACATACAGTTGATGTACAAAACGCAGGGTGATATAAAGTTGCAGGTGTGGTGTGTGTGTGTGTGGATTGTGTGTGTTGTGTTAGTGTGTTGTGTGTGTGAGTGTGGTGTGTGTGTACCTCAGACAAGGGGAATTTAACACAGGGTGATGTTGCAGTGGCCAGCGCTGACTTGGTTTTGGAGGCAGGGGGAGCAGGGGCCCTGGTGGCATGGCAACAGGCAGGGTGGGGCAACCCTTGGGGCGAGGGGCCCCACATGCCTTCCTCACACACCTCACACTCACTCTTACCGTCCCTTGCCCTGAGGCAAACATTCAGAAACAGGGATTTCTGTAACTCACAGAGGTCAACGCAAATAAATATGTTTTTGTCACACACACACACCCCACACACCTCACCCACACACACCCACATGCCACCCCTTCATACGTCCGGGGACCAAACCAGAGCATTGATATTCACTCTCTCATTTCGCCGCTGACTATGGTTGAAATCAACCACCGGGTTAGTAACGTCACACTCACACCACATCACACTCACACAAACAAGACCCACTCCCTCACACACCCACCTCACGACCAGCCCACACCCCCCGCCACCTCCACCCCACACCACCCCACTCACACACACACACCCCCACACAACACACACCCCCCCACACTCACAAAGCACACAAACCCACACTCGCCCCCACACCCACCCCACCCAACACACACACACTCACACACAAACACTCACACACACACACCACTCATAAGACTCACGTTGTAGGGTGCCAAGAGCCCTGTAATGAAGTAAATCACCTTTAAGTGGGAATATCCCCCTTTCACCTATGGGGCGGTTGTGTACTCCTGAGTGTTTGGGTGTTGGAGAGTGTGTGTGTGTTGGAGAGTGTTGTTTTGTGTGTTTTTGTGTGGTGTTACGCATTATGTGTGGGTGTGTGTGCCTCCTACTTCC
>CAEFZP010002582.1:50000-66400 GCA_903064625.1 Mallotus villosus | reverse complement strand
TCTCTCTCGTATCTCTCTTGCTCTTTCATCTCTCTCTTAGAGCTGGGCTAGAGGACACTTCGTCCTAATTCACACACACAGAAATGCATTGTTTTGGACATCATGTCGTGCTCCACTATAGTGTATTGATTCCAGTCAGCCAGAATCAGAGAGTCTGTAGTAGCTGTAGAGCTGGGAGAGAGAGGCCGTGTGAGGCTGAAGGAGGCTCGGTGATACCAGTCTCGTAACAAGAGTCTGAGTGTGTATTACCGCATCAGGATTCCTCACCATTACACTGCGTATTCCCCGGCGCTCCAGGGGTCATCGTACAGACAAACACACTAAACAGAGCCGTGTGCAGGACGGCAGCGCTCGGCTGCTCGCTAGTCCTGTGATGTACGAGAGCAGCGCCGCAGTCTGACTGTCCTCAAAAGCTCCGCTAACGCTCCGCTAACGCTCCTCTAACGCTCCTCTCTCGCTCTCACTGTCACATCCTGTTATTTGTCCGCCTCGGCAACTGAGGATGCCATAAACCTGTGGTGTATCGTTGCGTGTTTATTTTCCTCTTCATCGTCTCGCTCGCGAAACGTCGAGTCGCTCATCGTCATCGTCATCGTCACTCCGTCGCGCTCTCGTCGCTGGCGTTATTGCGTCGTCGTCAGGATTGCTGATGACTCAAACAGCAGGTTCTTTACACAGAAAACAGCATCATGGTGCGTGTCTTGTCTGTCTGCTTCTCTAATGGCCTCCTTGTACTGCTGGCTCTATTTACCCCCGACGTCATGTGGTTTATTTACACGACGGCCCCGTGCCTCCTCCTCTCTCCTGTTGTCTCCTGCCTGCCTGGTCCCTCTCCTCCTCCATCGTCCTCTCTCCTGTTGTCTCTCTGGCCTGCCTGTCCCTCATTCCAGAAGTCCTCCTCCATCCTCTCACTCCTGTTGTCTCCCGGCCTGCCTGTCCCTCATCCCCTCCTCCTCTCTCCTGTTGTCTCCCTGCCTGCTGGTCCCTCTCCTCCTCCTCCTCCTCTCTCCTGTTGTCTCCCTGCCTGCCTGGTCCTCTGCCTCCTCTCCTCCCCTCCTCTCTCCTGTTGTCTCCCGGCACTGCCTGGTCCCTCTCCTCCTCCTCCTCGTCTCCTGTTGGTCCTCCCTGCCTGCCTGGTCCGTCTCCTCCTCCTCTCCTCTCTCCCGTTTGTCGTCCCTGGCGGCTGGTCCCTCTCCTCCTCCTCTCCTCTCTCTCCTGTTGTCTCCCTGCCTGCCTGTCCCTCTCCTCCTCCTCCTCCTCTCTCCTGTGTGTCTCCTGCCTGCCTGTCCCCTCTCCTCCTCCTCCTCTCTCCTGTTTGTCTCCCTCCCTGCCTGGTCCCTCTCTCCTCCTCCTCCTCTCTCTCCTGTGTCTCTCCCTCCCTGCCTGGTCCCTCTCCTCCTCCTCCTCCTCTCGTCCTGTTGTCTCCCTGCCTGGCCTGGTCCCTCTCCTCCTCCTCCTCCTCTCTCCTGTTGTCTCCCTGCTGCCTGTCCCTCTCCTCCTCCTCCTCCTCTCTCCTGTTGTCTCCCTCCTGCCTGGTCCCTCTCCTCCTCCTCCTCCTCTCTCCTGTTGTCTCCCTGCCTGCCTGGTCCCTCTCCTCCTCCTCCTCCTCTCTTCTGTTGTCTCCCTGCCTGCCTGGTCCCTCTCCTCCTCCTCCTCCTCTCTCCCTGTTGTCTTCCTGCCTGCCTGGCCCCTCTCCTCCTCCTCCCTCTCTCCTGTTGTCCTCCCTGCCTGCCTGGTCCCCTCCTCCTCCTCCTCTCTCCTGTGTCTCCCTGCCTGCCTGGTCCCTCTCCTCCTCCTCCTCCTCCTCCTCTCCTGTTGTCTCCCTCCCTGCCTGGTCCCTCTCCCCTCCTCCCCTCTCTCCTGTTGTCTTCCTGCCTGCCTGGTCCCTCTCCTCTCACCTCCTCTCTCCTGTTGTCTCTCTGCCTGCCTGGTCCCTCTCCTCCTCCTCCTCCTCCTCCTCCTCCTCCTCCTCTCTCCTGTTGTCTCCCTGCCTGCCTGGCGCCTCTCCTCCACCCTCCTCTCTCCTGTTGTCTCCCTGCCTGCCTGGTCCCTCTCCTCCTCCTCCTCCTCTCTCCTGTTTGTCTCCCTGCCTGCCTGGTCCCTCTCTCCTCCACCTCCTCTCTTCCTGTTGTCTCCCTGCCTGCCTGGCCCCTCTCCTCCTCCTCCTCCTCCTCTCCTCTCTCCTGTTGTCTTCCTGCCTGCCTGGCCCTCTCCTCCTCCTCCTCTCTCCTGTTTGTCCTCCCTGCTACCTGGCCCTCTCCTCCTCCTCCTCTCTCCTGTTGTCATCCCTGCCTGCCTGGCCCCTCTCCTCCTCCTCCTCCTCCTCCTCTCTCCTGTTGTCTTCCTGCCTGCCTGGCCCCTCTCCTCCTCCTCCTCTCTCCTGTGTCTTCCTGCCTGCCTGGCCCCTCTCGGGCTCCTCCTCCTCTCTCCTGTTGTCTCCTGCCTGCCTGGCCCCTCTCCTCCTCCTCCTCTCTCTCCTGTTGTCTCCCTGCCTGCCGGGTCCCTCTCTCCTCCTCCTCCTCTCTCCTGTTGTCTCCCTCCCTGTCTGGTCCGCTGCTCCTCCTCCTCCTCCTCCCCTCCTCCTCTCTCCTGTTGTCTCCCTGCCTGCCCCTCTCCTCCTCCTCCTCTCTCCTGTTGTCCTCTCCTGCCTGCCTGGCCCCTCTCCTCCTCCTCCTCTCTCCTGTTGTCTCCCTGCCTGCCTGGCCCCTCTCCTCCTCCTCCTCCTCCTCTCTCCTGTTGTCTCCCTGCCTGCCTGGTCCCTCTCCTCCTCCTCCTCTCTCCTGTTGTCTCCCTCCCTGTCTGGTCCCTCTCCTCCTCCTCCTCCTCCTCCTCTCTCCTGTTGTCTCCCTGCCTGCCTGGTCCTCTCCTCCTCCTCCTCTCTCCTGTTGTCCTCCCTGCCTGCCTGCCTGGTCCTCTCTCCTCCTCCTCCTCTCTCCTGTTGTCTCCCTGCCTGCCTGGTCCCTCTCCTTCTCCTCCTCCTCTCTCCTGTTGTCTCCCTGCCTGCCTGGTCCCTCTCCCCTCCTCCTCCTCCTCTCTCCTGTTGTCTCTCTGCCTGCCTGGCCCCTCTCCTCTCCTCCTCCTCCTCTCTCCTGTTGTCTCTCTGCCTGCCTGGCCCCTCTCCTCCTCCTCCTCCTCCTCTCTCCTGTTGTCTCTCCTGCCTGCCTGGCCCCTCTCCTCCTCCTCCACCTCCTCCTCCTCCCTCCATCATAGCCCTGCCTGGCACTTTACTTTGACGTATTGCCTTCCTGGGAGTTTTAATTCCAGAGACGTGCGGAGGATACAGCGATACACACACACACATACACACTCTCTCTCACACACATACACACACACACACACACACACCTCTCTCACATACACACACACACACACACACACACACTCTCTCTCACACACACACACACAGACGGACACATTCCCCATCCCTACCTGTCCTTCACGCCTGGATCACAATGATGTATTATAAAACACACACGTACGCACACACACACACACACCCTCTGATGAGTGAAGACCGCCAGTTGTTAAGACAGTGTCTAAGGTGTCATTGCTATTAATCTGCTAGTCAGATAGGATGGGAGAGTTTTTTTTTCTTTTCTTATTTCTCTCCCAAGACATCATATCCTTGATTTGTTTCGAAGTGGCTGGTTTTAATTTGACACGTCTGTAAGTGTGAAAATATGCTGTGATTTGTTTCATATTAACGCTATTTATAGACTAAGTGAAGGTTGATTCTGTTGCCACGACTGTGCTTATGGTTTTAACACTTCAGTTCTTCACATGATAGAGGATGCATCAAACACCACGGCAGTCCTGCTCATACATACTGGAACATACACACGCTCAAATGACACTGGCACTCTATATTTATCATCCAATTCCAAGTGAATCCAATCTTCATGACATCACACACCGGTGAGAGCAGAGCATGGATAACTTCCATTGTTCTTTTATTGACTTCTACCAGTTTACCAAATTCATCAAAACGTGTTTTTTCAACAGTCCGAGGGTTCCGTAAAGGATGCATAACAGACAGACAGACAGACAGGCAGACAGAGAGACAGGTTGTGGAGGACACAGTGTGACTGAAGTGGTCGTGTTGCTCTGGGTCTCACAGGCCTCTCCTGCGTCCTGCTCAGTCCCTGGGCAGCAGCAGCAGGCCTGGCTAGACGGAGCTCTACACCTCCTGCACCAGACTCTGTCTGCCAGCCAAGACTGCAGCCAGATCACCAGACACACCCTGTCACTATCTCTGTCCCTCTCTCTCTGTCTCTCTCTGACTCTCAATCCCTCTAGCTCTCTCCCTCCATTTCTTTCTCTAACTTTCTCTCTCTCCATCTCTCTCCCGGTCCCACTCTCTCTCTCTCTCTCTCCATCTCCATCTCTCTCCCGGTCCCTCTCCCTCTCCCTCTCCCTCTCCCTCTCCCTCTCCCTCTCCCTCTCCCTCTCCCTCTCCCTCTCTCCCTCTCCCTCTCCTCTCCCTCTCCCTCTCCCTCTCCCTCTCCCTCTCCCTCTCCCTCTCTCTCTGCCTCTCTCTCTCTCTCTCTCTCCTCTCTCCCTCTCTCTCTCTCTCTCTCTCTCTCAGGGGTTGGGCCGAGCAGATCTCTGCTCCTCCTTCCTGTCTGTTTGGATGTGCAGATTATTTCCAGGTTGATCAGGAGACGGGATTATTTCAGTTCAAATAGATTTGTCAGTTTGGAAACTCCAGATGCAATCATTCCATCAGAGGATAATCACAGGATCAAATGCACGTTGCCGTGGAGAAGTTGGCCAGGGATGAGCAATCAAGTAGCTAATGAAGGATTTTACATGTGTGAGGTGAGCCAGGTGGCACACCAAACCACTCTCTCTCTTTCTCTGTCTCTGTCTCTCTATTTAGCTACAGTATTTCTCTCATGTTCTCTCTCTTTGCCTGTATCTCTTAGCGTGACTTGGTTGGCTGTGTAGGGATTATGAGCTCTGAGCTGCTGGAGTCTAGAGGGGTCAACAGAGCTGTATCTCTCTGACCTTTGACCTGCCTCACAGCCATGACCAGAAGTTCCAGATCTTAGGTTTTATCACTCCGGTCAGTCTGGTTGCTCTAACTGCTCTCCCAGAATCAGTCGAGAGTATTTGAGCTTTATCACCATGATCCATGTCTTGTTCCTAGCCCCCCCCTCCTCACACACACACACATACACACAACCTCATCACACCCCTCATCGTCCCACTCCCTGTCCATCCCCTCCACCCCAATACCGCATCCCCATACCCCTCCCTGCCCCATACCCCTCTCCGCCCCACCCTCCGCCCTGGTCACCAAAGGTCAGACAATTAAACGTCCGTGCCTGATGCTCACGTCGCACAATGATGATGAATCACTCGGGGCTGACACCACATGTACCTGCCACCCGCCCAGCACGGACCGGCTTCAGAGATCATTAAAAATGGAAGAGGATGACCTAATTACGGCCTCCTATTCAGATTCCTGGGTGGGGAGGAAGAGTCTGCACAGGGTGGGCCTGCTGTGGGGGAGGGGATCATCTGGAATCAATTATAATTACCTTTCTGCTTTGTCAATCAATACGAAACGAGACAGAAATACCACTCAGGATTGCATTAGTTTTATACTGTACTTTCAATGATGAGATTGTATAGTGTTGGTGTGTGTGTGTGTGTGTGTGTGCGTGTTGTGTGTTCTTCTTTGCTAAGGAGGTGAAGACGAATTGTGGTGGAGTGAGAGGGGGACGGGAGAGAGAGAGATGGAGAGAGAGAGGGAGAGAGAGGGAGAGGGAGGGAGGGGATGAAAGAGAGCGGAGGGAGCGAGAGAGAGGGAGGGAGGGAGGACGAGGTGGAGAGGGTCGAGGGCGTGAGTGCGTGAGGGAGTGGGGCGTGAGGTAGTGTAGGGACATGAGGAGGGCATGAGGCGTGATTGACTGTCTTTCGGGAGGGTGCGAGGAGAGAGCAGAAAGGGAAAGAGACCCAAAATGTATTTCCTTCCATTGTTTTCATGCTAAATCCTGTCCCTGAGGCATGTGACTCTGCTCTTTAGCACATTGATCATCCTGAAGCCCACGGATTCACACAAACAAGCTTGCATTACCATGTTCCCTGGCTCTGCTACTGTAGCTCCACTCCAGTCCTAGAAAACAGAGGCTTTCATGTCTTTGAGCATCGATTTACCGCTTGTGAGAATGAATTGCAGATCAATTGGCTTACCCCGAGGCCCACATAATGAGTTCCACACAACACCGTGGCTGTTGTATCCGTCTCCAGTCGTTTCTTTGGGAAAAGGGGTCGGAAACCACGGAAACGATTTTCAGCTCACCGCCTTCCACTTCAGTTGTCACGACTTTGAATAATGAGCAGGACGTGACGATGCTGTAACCGACTATGATTTTTCAAATTTTGCTTCTTCCTGTTTTGTCTTTTGAGAACTTTTGTTGTATTGTTTTAGTGTGCCATGTATTTGCTGAGTCGGCTTTTCTGGTAGTGTGTGTGTGTGTGTGTGTGGTGTGGCTTATGGTTCAGCAAACATTATCCTCTGTTTGCAGAAGATAGCAACTTATTATGTGTTGTCCATACAGCCCTCCTCTCCTCTCCTCTCCCCTCCCCTCCTCTCCTCTCCTCTCCTCTCCGCTCATCTCCTCTCCTCGCCTCTCCTCTCCTCTCCTCTCCTCTCCTCTCCTCTCCTCTCCTCCCTCTCCCCTCCCCTCCCCTCCCCTCTTCTCCTCTCCTCTCTCCTCCTCTCCCCAACTACAGTGTTTGGAGTGAGTTTCTTCCGTTTGACCGAGCAGAACCATAAACATTTACCCTCTCGTCTGTGATCCACACCTGGGACTAATAAGAGCAGCAGCCCTGATGCTAATCACATCAGCTCCGATCATGAAATCACCGTTTAATATGGCTTCACAGGGGACAGTGAGGACCGGCACACAGCCCTGACGCCCTGCTGGCTGACTCCCTGATTGGCTGATTCCCCACGCTATGACAGTGCTGTGTAATTCCTGATTGGTTGCTTCCCCCGCTGTATGACATCGGAGCTGTGTTTACATGTCGGGACATGACCGCAGGACGCAAAATCTACTCTCCCCTCATTGGTCAGATGACGTCATGACGGGTTCACCAATCAGTTACAGGGTGACGTGGAGCGAAGAGGAGGTTTGACATCAGATCGGATTATTGTTTAGAATGGAAGAAGTAAAAGAGGGTGGCACGAGAGAGAGAGAGAGAGAGAGAGAGAGAGAGAGAGAGAGAGAGAGACGAGAGGAAGAAAGGAGAGAGAGAAGAGAAAAAGAGACATTGAACAACAATTTTGGTAGGAAAGTGAGAGGTGGGCAAGGGAATGACTGAATCAGATCTAGCCAGAGATATAGAGGAATGGATGGATGAGGTAGTGAGCAGGGGAGAGACAGAGAGAAAACAGAGGTTCTTTATAGAGATATAAGTTTCCACTAACTATGGGTCTAAGTTGCTGTTTCTTTAGAACATCTGCTCCTCGCATCTACTCTGTCGAGCAGACGTGAGTACAGTCTGACAGAGATGCTAAACACCCCTGTCCAGTAAAAGTTCTGTCATCTCTCTGTCTCCCCCCCCCCTTCTGTCTCTGTACAGTTTTTCTCTCCGAGACACAAACCCTCCAGTCTACTGATCATCAAAAGAGCTTCTCAAATGTTGAAAGAGCTTTTCAGATGGTTGTTGACTGTCTGAATGAGCGAGATCATGGAGGACACACACATGCAGGCCATCCTACTAGAACACACACTGAATGTGTTATCCTCAGGGCGGCCGTTGTTGACCCTCGACCTCTCGACAGTAAACACGTCCATGTAGTTTACCCACTCTCGTAACATTATAATAATGTATTCATTCAACAAGGCGCTTTTATCTAACGCGACATGCGGGGAAAGCTTGAAGCAGCCTGCGACCTCCTGATTTGAGGTCAAACACTCTAACCGCTGAACCATTCCCATTCCATAAGGATACTCGTGTCAAGATGGTGCTGCTTTCCTGGTTATAGTAAGGGTTAAACTGAGGTTTAGTTGATAGTAATACAGCATGTGATGTGATATAGTAGTTAAAAGGGCATCAACTGAGCATTACTAGAACCGTCTTCAGACTACTAACCGCCACCTTTAATAGTCGGAATATCCACACAAAAAAGTCTGACCTTTTTGGGTTTATTTCTCGACTTGCTGTTGGAGCTGGGGCTGTTTGGCTGGTGATTTGAATTAGCATGAAGGATAAAGACTAAAGGAAAGGAAACTCTTAATGATCGTGCGGCGGCGGGGCCATTGAAAGCGTGAGACGAGGAAAACGACGTCAACAGGCTCTCCTCTAACCTACCATTAGCCCCTTTCTTATACCGCGTTTGGTCCCCATTAGTAGAAAGATTCTGTAAGGATCACAATTCACCCTGCTCTCATCACATGCAGTAATGTACACTATTAAGTGGTGGCATATAGAAACAAACCTTTGATTAAATGTATTTGAATGACAAAGCCACAGCGAGACGCCCCCCTCCTCTCTCTTTGTTCGCGGGCCTCTGCTTTGTGCCTGCGTACCTGAGAGAACACAGGAAGTTCAGGAGCCTGTGGTTTTCCAGAGGGGTTCTACGGTTCTGCTTGTTCTAAGGACCCTTGTGATCCGGGAACCCTGAGATTAAATCGAGTCGGCTATAATAAAGTATAATTCCGTTTTCATTTTGTCGTCATTAGTGTGATTCCACCGTCCTAAAGTCTTGTGGATTTATTGTATGAATTTCCAATAAGTTTTGTGTGCTAATGGGTGTAGGGTTTCATGATGACTAATATTAGTTAGCGTAGGACCAATTTTATTCTAACTTATCCAGAGTGTGGTGGACAGGTTTTTATATTTTTTACGTCACATTTCTTATTGTTGAAATCTCGGGGATTTATCAAGGTTTAACCTAATCCATTAATAAAGAAAATATCTAAATATATCATATCCTGTATATACTGTGTTCTTCATTCATTGCTTTTGCTTTACAGTGTAAAGGACAATTGGCGAATGGAGAATAATAATATATTAACCTGGAGAAATATCGTAAGGACAGAAATAAGTAGAAAAGACAGGAGAGAGAAAAAAATAACGAAGAAAAAAAACACACACAAAAGCCAAGAAGGCTTTAGACATCCAGTCATCCTATACATAGAATTCAAGAGCAGCAGTCAGCCATGCTGAGAAAGGCATGCAAATCTATGTAAGTATCTTACTGTTTGCATAATAGATTAGAAATTAGCATTTTTGTTCATTTTCCATGTATGCACAGTGCCTGGAAGAATAACACGCCATGCATATCAGATCAGCCAGCCTACCATTTTGCGCAGTATATTATTTGACAATCTAAAATGTGTAATTTGCATGAAATTGCTTAATTAAAACACAGTCACTGGGGGGTATTAATTTCTTTGTCTGACAGAGGAGAGGAGTGAGGGGAGAGCAAGGGGGGGGATGTAGAACGCCGTCAGATAGTCACACGGGTGGAGGGGAAGCGCCTCTCTCTCTCTCTCTCTGTTTCAGCCAAGGAGGAGCGGGGTGATGAGGAGGATAAGGCCTGCCCAGCTCATTTGGGTTACAGTGGTAAACGGAGGCCACTGTTCTGGAAAGATACCAGAGGGAGTCAGGGAGGGAGGAAGAGGAGAGCGGGGAGAGAGAGGAGAGGGAGGGGAGAAAGGCTTTGGGGTGGGGAGAGAGAGAGAGAGACTCGACGGAGGGAGGGAGACGGGAGGGAGGGAGGGACACAGTAAAGGCTGTTGGTGCACAGGCCTGGGGTTAGTCAATTTTCTGTTTATCTGTTTGTTTGTTTGTTTGTTTTTGTTGGTTCAATCTTTTTTTGCTGGTCTGTTTGTGAAATAATTTTTATTTCTATTTATTCACATTTTTCCCCTCGGAGTTATAAAATGTTATGTTTGTGTACAGTCGGTGTATTCTCCCTCAAACACTCGAAAATGAAGTCGTAAATATTAAGCCTCAGGTCATCATTTGTGAATGATTTTCTTCAACCCAACAGAAAGGTGCCGTACCCTTTCTTGTTTACCGAGCACTGAGCTGTTTAGGACCCCTGTCCTCTACAGGCAGCACAACCTCCTAGAATGTCACGCAGCCTGTGTGCCGTCTGTGTGCTGTCTGCTGACATGATGGAGTCTATCACGCTTTCAATCAGAGGAACCACAAAGTGAGCTGTGGATCCCAGAGCGTCCATTCATTAATTATTGTCCATGCTTTAGTGAAGTGTAGAATGTGGTTGGGATGGCTGGTCGTGAGCAGGAAAGGGCAGAGAGATGAAAGATGAAACAAAGATTCAGATATACACAGTCTTGCTGAAGCATGACCCACTGTGAGATTAAAGATCTGTTCAGTCGGTGTGAGTCGGTGTGTGGTGTGTGTGTGTGTGTGTGTGTGTGTGTGTGTGTGTGTAGCTGTGCCCTTTTGTCTTAAATATCAAAGGAAACACATTCACGTAAAAATTTCAATAATTCCAAAGACACGCAAGTCGACAGAACGGCGAGAGAAAATGAATCCGTGGTGGATAGCAGCTCATGATAAATGAAAAAGACCAAGAGAGAGTGAAGGAAGGAGGGAGGAGGGAGAGAGGGAGGAAGGGAGAGAGGGAGGGGGGGGAGGGAGGGAGGGGAGGGAGGGCAGAAGGCACGAAAGGAAGGATGGAATCAATCAAGTGAACGAAAGAACAAACAAACGAATGAACAAATTAATTTAAAAAAAATAAACAAACAAACAAAAAGTGAGAAAGTGTTTCTCGCCGTGGTCCCACCCCTTGACTCCTTTACCCCTTTACGCCTTTGCTTGTACCAGTCAACACAAACACTGTGCGCTCTGCAGTCCTAATGTAAACCCTTTAGAAGAGTCGGACAGACACAGAGAGAGAAAGAGAGAGAAAGAGGAAGGCCCAGGTTGTGGGGGGGGTGGGGGGGTGGGAGGGTGTGCTGTCACCCAGCAGGCAGGGTGTAGACAGCTAGTCTGTGAGCTGGCTGGATCTGACAGGACCCACAGTGCTGCCACGACGACCGGCTTCGCACAGACCTTAATTGGTCCTTTGATGTCCCAGGGAAAGGTGGCAGAAGAGGAAATGGAATCTGTCCTCCGCCCGTTCTAATTTCATAGTGTTTATTTATTTAGTTTATGAGTCGATGCTTTTCTTTACTTCTTCTTCTTTCCCCGGAATGTTCCATACCCTCATTCCCGTGTTCCCTCTTCTCTGTCTCTTTCTTTCTTCCCATCTCTCTTTACCTCTTTCTCACTACACCAGAAAGCTCACATCATGGCTCCTCCAAGGGTAAAGAGGAAGTCAACGAGGGCATTCAAGGGTTAATATGTAGACTATCTGTGTGTGTGTTTGCGTGTGTGTGTGTGTGTGTGTGTGAATCCCCCGCTGCCACCACTGATCAAATGGAGCAACCAGAGCAGCTCCAGCTAATACGGCCGGCTGTTTAGAGACAGCCCTCCCTTTGAAATGATGATGATAATGGATTCAGTGGTCTCATTAAAGCACTCCTAGCGCTTGTTAGGAGCCAACAAACAGACTAGCCTGTCAGCACGGCAAATGCCAAGTACCCCCGCGCCTACACCATTTTATCTGAGGAGAGGACAAACTGTTTCCTCCGTGTGCCTCCACCCCTCTGTGTGACTTCCTCCCGTCATCCCCACCGTCCCTGTATGCGCTCCAGCCCTCGCAGACCTCCTCCCGTCATCCCTCCATCCCACCCCCCCGTCTTGGTTCAAAGTGCCCAGCAGAGGTGCTCTCTGGTGGGGCTCTTCAGCTCTTCTTTCAGGGCCCCCCTGGCTCCAAGACTCTGGAGATCTGGGGATGCGGAAGGAAGACACACGATTTCTTATTTACGGCAACCCCCTGTTCACACACACACACACCAACACGTATACACACACACACACGGTATAGCCCACAAGGCCCACTGCCTGCAGACCTGCAGAGAGGGGAGGAGTCGGAGGACGGCAACATCTCTGTGTGCCATGTCCTCGGATGAAGACGTCTCTGTCTGAAGCGTGTCAGAGAGATGGCGAGAGAGAGAGAGAACGGAAAGATGAGGACGTGATTAGCAGGGCGTTCGTTTGATCTCGTGATCATTTCCTGCCGTCGTTCGCCATCGTCGCGTGTGGTTTTTGGTTCGAGGGAGAACAAAAACGTAAAGTGCAAATGACTGAGGTGATGGTGACAATCACATCCTGAGAAATCCTATTCTCTGGCTACTTATTCATTCGTCCATTTTGTCTGCTTCGTGAGCGGGACTGACAGATCTGATAATGGCTGAGACCAGAGGAGCAGGTCTGTTCATCTCAGCCTCTCACCTCTTAGTCACCTCACACTTTAGAACAGATACCCCACAGAGACAGACAGGCAGGCAGACAGACAGACAGACAGGCAGACAGACAGGCAGATGGACAGACAGGTAGACTGTTACAGCAACAGTTCTTCCAGAGCTTTCCCCCCTATCCTGGGACCTGGGCCGAGGACTCTCTGAGGTACACAGATAAGACGGATGGAGGAGGAGAGGCTAATATACTTTGCTTTCTTTTCTTGAACATCCGTTTCCAGTACAGGAACACAGTATCACTACAGGAGTGTTCCATTAATGGGCCCTCAACACTCTCAGTGTGGCTAGGGTGGAGGAGAGATTCAGTCTTCAAGAAACTTGAAACACAGTAGATCCATTCTATTGAGTTTTTAATGTCTCCTTCAATTAAACATCTTTCCCGGTGTCAAACGGAGTCATCTGCAATGTGTCAGAATGCTCAGCTGGATGTTTTCTGAGAATCTGAGGGTGGAGTGAGAACATCTTGTCACAAGGAGAGGAGATCAGAGCGGGGAGTGGAAGTCGCTAGGGTCTGTCGGAACATCGCCAACGTTCTGCTGCGGAACACGGAACACAGCCAGCTAATGACATGCATCTTCTTCTCAATGACTGCCAAAGCTCTGAGATTTGATGTTCTACGAAATAACTTTTACTTCCAATTTGTGGATTGTTTAGCTTTTCGAGTTAATTTATAATTATTATTTTTTAAATAGGGCGATTGTACTTGTTCGTTGTGTTGTTGTGGTGCATTGTAATTCGGATTCGGCGGATATCAATTAAACGCGATGATCACTGAAGGCTTACAAACTAGAATCTTTTTTTTCTTTTTGATGTATTTACTCAGGCCGTGAATAAGGAGAAGTGAGGAGGCTGAAGTTTCAAAAACATTCTCTGTAGCACATGAAAGGGATTTTTGATCTTATTTTTTATTTTTGTCTTAAAAAGAAAACCTCACCAATGAGAAGTCATTGCCCATTAAAGTCAAGCAAAATGATCACTATGGCATTACCAGGCTTTAAAACAGAGATATGTATCATGCATGTGGCTATGCATATACATGACTGAGGAGCTTAAGTAGAAAATGAGATCTGATGCCTAGCAGAAGAAGAGACCCGTGCTCAGAATGCATTTAAATTTAAATATTCATATCATTATAATTCTGAGGAATATGGAGCGACTGTATGATAATTTATTGAGGAGGTTTTAAAAATGAATGGTGTCCCAACTCCTTAATAAAAATTCCTGCCTTTCACTGCAGGCAGGCAAGAGAGGCAGAGGCAGAGAGAGGCAGAGAGGAGGCGGGGGTCTTTGGTGCTGTGCCAGGGAGATGCTGCCACAGGTACCCAGTGTGCCAGCGTGTTACAATGCTGGCTCCACAAGACACACTTCCTGCTTTTAACTCCTGGTTCCAGTATTATTTGCGTTTTCCTTAAGAAGTAAGTCTGCAGCCCAGATTCACATGTGTGTTTTTGAGAATAAGTATAAAAGGTTGTTTTATTTTTTTCATACTGATCGAGTCACTTATTAATGCACACACTGTGACTGTGCCTGTGTGGGAGAGAGGCTTGTGTGTGTGGGTTGGAAATGGTCTCTTTCACACACATGCACTCTCTCTCTCTCTCTCTCACTTTCAGAATGGGCATATGTGCCATGTGTGCTACCACTTAGGTGTTCCACACCCACCACACCCACACACACACACACACACACCACACACACCTCACACACACCACACACACACCACACACACACACCACACCGTTCCGGTAGCGGAGAGGTGCAGAGACACCCCTGCCTCACTCGGTCCTCATTCACATCTTCATCTGCATTCAGAACCTGGAGTTTTAAACAGCAGTGACCCGAGGCCTACACACACACACACACACACACACACACCACACATCACAACACTCATACCTTTGCAAGGAAAGAAAAAATAAGAGAAGATGGGTAGAGGGGAGGAGGAGATGGAGAGAGAGAGAGAGAAAAAAGAGAGAAAGAAAAAAAAGAAATTGCGTTCGTCTTCTCCTCTCCTAACGGGCGATCTGGCTAATTATGCTGTTTGAGTGCGGCAGAAAGCAGCCGAGATGTCTGAGGCTGAAAGCAGCGCGGTGTGCTGAACCCTGATCACAGGGGGCGTCGGGCGACGGAGAGCAGGTTTGGCCGTCCTACACCCTGACGTTAATTATCTTTTTGTTTGCCCTTGATAATCCACGGCCCGGTGTGCGGGAGTAATGAAAGCTCTGAATCACGACTAAGAGTAAAAACAATGGCGTTGTCATTACCACATCATCAGCGCATTATAAATAATGAATGAAACGGGCATTAAGCGAGAGAGGCAGAGTTTATGAAAATGACTTGTGTGAATAGATTAAATTACAACTATTATTACTTCTCTTTTGATGTAGTGCGTCAGAGTAATTACAAAATAGTGAAAAAAGAGGAGGGAGAGGAGAGAGAGAGAGAGGGAGAGGAGGAGAGAGAGAAAGAATGGGTGAGATGGAAAGAGAGAGTGGTTTCGTTCCTTGAAGAGCGATATAAAATCAAATTGATGTTATAGGAAAATCATGTCTCAAGTTGCTCATGCCTAATACATTATTCCAAGTAACACTTTCTTTAAAAACATCTACTTCCCTTAACTGCAGAATATCATTAGTGGTGGACTGAAGCATTCATTCTCCACATGAGGAAACATGAATATGAAGCATTTGTATGCCTGAGTGTGTGTGTAGGTAGGCAGGTAGGTGGGTAGGCACTGTAGGTAGGTGTGTTTAAATACATGTGTGAAAATGTGTTGTGTTAGTTTCAGTGGGATACCTGTGTGTGTGTGTGTAGTGTGTGTGTGTGTGTGTGTGTGTGCCCGCACGTGCGTCACAGTGAATAAAACCCCCTGTGTGATAACCTAGCCATTAGAAGTCAGACTCATATTTCTGCTCTTCTTTGTCCCTGATGTTGCTTTACGATCTTCATAAATCTGCCACGGAAACTTATCAAGTCGCAACGTTAAAAACGAGCGGGGCCATTAGTTTACAACCCCACCCTGCCCTTTCTCTGGGGAAAATACACAAGGACTGGCACTGGTTATGTATTACACCCTTATAAATCACCTCAGGCTTTAGATGTACGAATGTCACGCCGAAGAGGCGAGACAAAATGGCTCCCTTTAAGCTGTCTTCAAGTCAACATGGTGTTTGTGATAGTGCTGCTCTGAGGCTTTGTCCCAGGATTATGATGTTGAGGGGAGGGTGAGTGCTGGGGAAGGTAATTATCTCTGTGTTAATGGGACGTCACCCTCTTCTTTATTCCGCTTGTCACTTCTTTCTAGCACCCGGCTGCGTGTGTGTGTGTGTGTGTGTGTGTGTGTGTGTGTGTGTGTGTGTGTGTGGTGTGTGCACGCACGGTGATTTGCGTACTTTGTGTGCGTGTGTGTGTGTGTGCGTGTGTTGGTGTGTGTGTGTGTGTGTGTGTGTGTATGTGTGTGTGTTGGTGTGCACGCACGGTGATCTGCGTACTTTGTGTGCATGTGCGTGTGTGAATGAGCGTTGGTTCTAAATGACACGGGCGGCGATGATCCTCATTTGTACGTTGGGAAGTTTTCAAACTGAGAAAGTGATGTTATTACACCGTGCCACAATGGCGCTGCTATAATGTGCTATTTGCCATGCCAGCCCTGGATCCCGCAGACAGAAATTAAGGGAGAAAATTGCTACTAACCACTCAATTACAGCACTTGATGGTGCGGATGACCCTGGTTGGCAGCAGTGGCAACACGGAGCCAATCACCTTGCGCAGATGGTATTAAATTAGAATGAGGAAAGAGGACAATTGCACATTTTCATCTGAGAAAGAGATTTGAATTATCTCAGATGCTTTGGTTTCATATTGAACAATTAAAGGCTGCGATGGAATATTATGGGATAGTTTGGAGGCAAGGAAGCGAACCTGGGATAGGAATATGATGAGACACAAAATGGGGGACAGTTTGGATTTTGAATCGGACAATTAACGTAACTGTTGGTTTAATTTGAAAAGTATAGGAGTTGTGATATGTTGTTCCGTCAGAGAGTA
>CAEFZP010002582.1:0-45000 GCA_903064625.1 Mallotus villosus | reverse complement strand
AAGCTGTCCGCTAGTCAGACCTTGATTTCCTGTCTCCGCCCCTCGCGGAGTTTTGGTGTTTGAGAGGAGAGGTCGCTGGGCGGAAGCCTGAGATGAAGGGGCGTGTCTACGCTGCCTCCACTCTGAAGGGGCGTGTCTACGCTGCCTCCGCTCTGATGAAGGGGTGTGTCTACGCTGCCTCCGCTCTGAAGGGGCGTGTCTACGCTGCCTCCGCTCTGACAGACAGACGGCTTCCTGCTGCCTCCACTCTGACAGACAGACGGCTTCCTGCTCAAGCAGAGCGTCCTCAGAAGTCCTCCAAGCAGGAGGTGCGCTGACAAGTCCAGATACACGACGACAAACGGATCACATCGAGGTCGACAGACTCGCTTTTTTCCTACGCGCGATCGGCTCGTCGCTTTATCGATCCCGACGTTGATCTATGCGCACGGGCCTATTTTTACCGACGTCCTCCTCACCCTCCCCGTCTCTCCAGCTGGGTTGAACAAGTGGCATCGCTGCCAACCCTCCACCCCCTCCTCCCCCGTTTCTGTCCTCCTGCCAACCCTCCTCCCCCTTCCTCCCCCCTCCTCACCCGTTCTGACATCCGTATTTAACCCCGCTCCAATTTGCCCGCTTGGCTGAAACAATGCCTGTGATCAGGCGCGTAATGCAGCCTTGTTAACCCCAATTACCACAATTAAAACCCCGCTGCCACTGGGCTGCTTTGATGGCTTCATTAATCAGATGGTGTTGCCACGCCGCCCCTGACAACCCTGTTACCGTGACACCCCCGCCCCACCCCTATTCAGACCCCGACCCCCTCGCCCTCTCCTCCCCAGCCCCGGCCGACCGCGTGGCCCCACTCAAGAGTACATCTGGTGGCACAAAACCCCCTCTTGTCTCCTCGTCTGCTCCGGTCTCTGTAGCAGACAAACGTCTGCGCTCCCAGAATAGAAGGCCAGCCTTTGTGTGTGTGTGTGTGTGTGTGTGTGTTTGTGTGTGTGTGTGTGTGTGTGTTTGTGTGTGTGTGTGATGTTGGTAATGAACACTACAGGCCCTCTTGGCACTCTGCCTTACAGGGAGGAGAGGGGGATGAGAGGGGGATGAGAGGGGGAGGAGAGGAGGAGGAGGGGGGATGCGTGTTGGAGGAGGGTTTGGATAGCTGCCCAGTTTGTTCCCCTCGCTAATTGCTTAATTGATGCATTGTTTTTACTGACGATACGGATTTCCGACTCCCTCCCCTCCTCTTTTGGATGGGAGACAAAAGGCATTACACCCTATTAGCAAGTCATGGTCTTTTCAGCAGGCTGTATCTGAGATTTAAGGCTATTGTGATCGCGGTACTAATTGAGCAAAGCCACTTGATCACATAATGGGCTGGTAAATAAAACCAGCATTTCCCAGCATGCACTGCAGCGTGGAGGAGGAGAGCCCAGCCAGAGAGAGAGAGTGTGAGAGCCAGCAGCCCTGTCGTCTAAACACACTAATGAAGACGTAGTTTAACTGGAGAAAGAGGAGCAGAAAAACAGATCTTAATGGGCTGGTTGTCAACACGGGCAATAACCCAACGTGACTGGGTGTGATGTCTTTACCGAGCGGAGAACACACTGAGTAGATATTTACAGAGCCTCTACACCAGTCAGGGTAAATAACTGCCATTTAGTTAGTGTGCTGTGGTGGTGTAGCAGTTTAATTAACAGGGTTAGGGGTAGGGTTAATGCAGTCTCCCTGGGGGAGAGAGGCTGAGGGAGGGAGAGCGTCTGGGTAAGAGAGAGGCCGGGAGAAGAGAGAGGCTGGAGGAGAGAGAGGCTGGGAGAGAGAGGCTGGAGGAGAGATGGAGGAGAGAGGGCTGGGAGAGAGAGAGGCTGGAGAAGAGAGGCTGAGGGAGAGAGATGGAGTAGAGAGGCTGGAGAGAGAGGCTGGAGAAGAGAGAGGCTGGGAGAGAGAGGCTGAGGGAGAGAGAGGCTGGGAAACAGGCTGAGAGGGAAGCACTTTCCAATTCTCTCTTCCAGTTTTTCAGAGCCCCTTTAGTTCACACACACACTCACACACACACACTCACACCACACACACACACACATAAACACACACAATAAAACAACACACACAAACACCCACACAAACACACACTAACACACACACACCATGCACACTAACACACACACAAGCACACCCCAGCAGCCCCTACATATTCCCACTGATGTGCGGTATAAAGAAATGTTTTTGCCTCCATCTCTGTCTAAGTCCCCAGACCCCAGCCAGATCATCCCTAGTCTGCGGAGATCCCCACCAGGAGAAGATAGCAATCCACAGGATGAAGAGAAGAGGGGCCTCAGAGAAATGCTGTTACACACACACACACACAGCCACACACACACACACACACAACACACACACAACACACACACACACACACACACACACACACAGACACACACACACACACACTCACACACACACACACACACCACACACACACACACACACCACACACACACACACACACAGACACTCACACACACACATACATACATACACCACACACACACACTCACACACACACAGACACTCACACACCCATCAACAGAGGGTCCAGAGAGATACACAGGCTGTTACTTATTCATCAGGCAACAAGGCCTCAGAGCTGTAAACACAGAGAGACATCGCAGTGTGAACCTCCTACACACACACCTCACACACACACGCACATCACACACACACACACACTCTCACACACACACACACTCTCACACACACTCTCACACACACACACACTCACACTCACACACACCACACACTCACACACACACACACACACACACACACTCTCACACACACACACACACACTCTCAGACACACACACACACACTCTCTCACCACCACACACACACACTCACACACACACACAGAGGGCATAACAAGTGTTTTCCCGGTCTCTCCGCGAGCTGTCAGCATCCTCTGTGTTCCCCGAGAGCCTGCAGAGGGAGCAGGTCCAGGACTGGGATCACAATGATCAAACCAGCATGTGTAAACCCCTATTACTCCATCACAAAGAACAGCAGAAACTTGATTTGGAGCATGATAAATTGATTTCCTTTACTTTATACCACTCTCCAATGAATATTAATTGAATCGGGCAAAAGAAGAAAAAAAAGAATGATGTATATGTATCCTAAGAAATGTGCTGAAGGATGGGATTTGGTGCCGTCCATAAAAATAGCATCCCTTGCAAACGGGCTTGTCTATTATCTCTGTGTGTCAGCGCTGGCTGGGTGCTCGCCCCCTGTGGCGACGGACACAAGAATATACATGAGGAGAGAGAGAGAGGAAATTACAAGGACCATGATTTGCTGCATTACCATACTGTGGAGAGGAGGGGAGGGGGGGGAGAGAGGGGGAGGGGAGGGGAGGGGAGGGAGGGGAGGGGAGGGAGAGAAAAGGAGAGGGAGGGGAGGGGAGGGGAGGGGAGAGGGGAGGGGAGGGGAGGGGAGGGGAGGGGAGGGGAGGGGAGAGGGAGAGGAGAGGAGAGGGAGAGGAGAGGAGAGGAGAGGAGAGGAGAGGGAGGAGGGGAGAGGAGAGGAGAGGAGAGGAGAGGAGAGGAGAGGAGAGGAGAGGAGAGGAGAGGAGAGGAGAGGAGAGGAGAGGAGAGGAGAGGAGAGGAGAGGAGAGGAGAGGAGAGGAGAGGAGAGGAGAGGAGAGGAGAGGAAGATTTTTGTACTCAGTAGAAACCTACTGTTTTCCAAAACAGTACAGAACAGACATTACCTTTTAATTTTCTTAACTTCAAAAACCTTCCTAAAAATCTTTCAGATTGTGTGCCTGTGTGTGCAGGTGTGTGTACAGTGTGTGCGTGTGTGTACGTGTGTGTGTTCTGTGTGCCTCCCACTGCTCTGAGAGGCAGCAGGCCCACACAAGCTCAGCATTCAAGGACCCACATCACCTCAGGGACCTGCTCCAAGCAGATGCTGTGTGTGTGGTGTGTGTGTGTGTGTGGGTACGCGAGTGGATACCTAGATCGAATCAGTGATTTCTGCTACAGCAGCACCCTCTCTCCACCAATGCTCTGTGACCACACACCTGCTGTAATCTATTAATGAACACCACCACCTGAGAGAGAGAGAGAGAGAGAGAGAGAGAGGACTCTTTTGTTCTTTCTTACCACGTGCTGTGCAACATTCACACACACAAACATACCATTTCAAATTTTAGTTAGATAGAGTGTCACAAGATTCAACAATTTGGTATTTATTCTTTCACTCTGTGTGTTAAGATTTGAAAAACACACAATTTACCTCGGTACTTACAAACTTACACAATTCTCTCTCATCTCTTTATCTCCCTTCTTTCTTTTTCTCATTTCCTCCTCTTCCCACTCTTTAGCACGGCCACATACAAAGTGTGTGTGTGTGTGGTGTGTGTGTGTGCGCGTGCGCGCGTGTATGTGTGTGTGTGTGGTGTGTGTGTGTGTGTGGCGGTTTGATCGCGGGGCTCTTTCGGAGCACTAAGGAGGTGATTTGTAACAGAAGCCTCTCTACAATGCTGACTTCAAAAGCCCCTCCAGGAAGCTGCTCTCGCCGCGCTTGCCGCGCTCTCGGCCCAAATCAATGAGATAGTCCCTGTGTTGCGCCCCTCCAACCCAGGCAGCGTCCCACACCTCCTCCTCCTCCACCCACCGCTCCTCCTCCACCCTCCGTCACACTCATGCATTATGTCCTTTGAATCTGGGCACCTCGTTAGAGGCGTGGACGTGTAGGTGGAGAGAGAACGCTCATTTACACGGAGGCTAATTTGGGTTTTGTTTTGCTTTCGTCGCTCAGCCTCCTTTTCCTGTGTGTGATCTTGGATAGACTTCAGTTCTCAAGCTGTGGTAGCTCATGTGGATCTGGGTCCTCTTATATAGTGGGGGGGGAAATGCTGTTTCACTGGCGCTAGGAATATGATGTTGAAACTGTTCCTGACGTAAAAAAATTATTAAAAAACACAAATCACATGTGTATTTCTTGAAAACAACACAGAGAGCACATTTCTGTTACACTCTTACAGTGTGTGTTTATCAAGTTATACCTCTAAATCAAGAACTTGAATAAAGGCAATTTGATGAGATGTCAGAATAGAGAGTTGCCGTATGTTCTCTGTGGCCCAGAGCTCTTCAGAGCCTGATCAAACAGATATTCATACGGTGATGAAAACCTTTACCGGGATATTTTTCCTCGCGAAAAGAAAAAAAACAGCAATATAAAGCCAAACATCCCACCAGAGTACACTTAATAAACAGTCCCAATCAATTACCCGCCGGAGCGAATCCCAAACAAGCATTTATCTTTTCGACGAGGCCTTTTACGGCACATCAGAGGCAAAGTATTAAGACTATTGAAAAATGTATGATGTTTGTGTAAACGCCTATTGCTTATCTCCTTTTAAAAGCTGTTTATGCAGTCTAATGCGAGCGGAGGGCTCCTGCAGCTCTGGTTTGTTAGTGTTTGGCTCGACAGGGCGGGGCGGTGAGCAGTGAGCAAGGCCTGTAGAGAGAGAGGGCGCTGGATGGGCCTCCTATGATGTGTAAATGAGCCTTCTCCTCAGCGTGTTCCTGGAGCACATTAACATGTAATGTGAATGTGACGAAGAGCAGACATGTTTATTTCAGACCGATATTAGCCGTCTGAACCGGGCCCCTGATGAAAGCAGACGCTCTCCTGCACCGGGGCTGGGAGGCTGGGAGGCTGGGAGGCTCAGACCCCGTGTTTCTGGTAACTGTGTTTTGTTGTGTAAACTGTCGAAAACGATGAACTCTCCCATCTCAATTTTGCGAGTGTGTGTGTAGCAGCACTAATGATAGTTTGCGGTAAAAGTAAAGTTCTATAAAGAATAGCTGTCCTGTGAGAGAGATGAGCTGATGCCAGACATCTGATGCCAAACATACTGTGCCTCGTTTGAATTAACATTTCATACACAGTATCAACAGATACACCGCTGTTTTGGCGTGCCCACTGCATGTGTGTGTGTGTGAGTGTGTGTGTGTGGTGTGTGGTGTATGAGAGTGTGTGTGTGTGTGTGTGTGTGTGTGTGTGTGGGGGTGTGTGTGTGTGTGTGTGGTGTGTGTGTGTGTACAGACGTTATACTTCATAGTTAGTTTGACCAGTTCTTAAAAGACCCAGCGGGACTGTCTCTCCCCTCCTGACAGGAACAGCTTGAGTCACTCTCTGATTAAAAGAGACAGGAAGGATGGTCAGCTGATGGTCCTGGGCTAGGAGAGAGAGAAGGAGGGGAACAAGAAAAAGAGAGAGAGCGAGAGATAAGGAGGGAACGGAAAGAAGAGAGAGAGAGAGAAGAGATGAGAGAGAGGAGAGAGAGAGAGATGAGAGAGAGAGAGAGTGAGACTAAGGAGGCGGGAACAAGAAGAGAGAAAAGCGAGACGGGAGAGAAAGAGAGAGGGAGAGAGAGAAGGAGTGAACAAGAAAGAGAGAGAGACGGGAGAGATAGAGAAAAGAGGGAGAGAGAGGGGGAGAAAGCAGAGGGAACAAGAGAAGGAGAGAGGAAGACAGAGAGATAGAGAAAAGAGGGAGAGAGAGACGGGGAGGAGGAGGAAAAGCAGAGGGAACGAGAGAAGGAGAGAGAGAGGAAGAGGATGAGGGATAAAGAGAAGCAAAAAGAGAGGAAGAGAGGGTGGAGGCAGAAAAAGAGAGAGAGATAGAGACAGGCCTGAGGGAAATATAGCAGTGGATCTGACTGATTTGACTAGATTAAGATAGTGCTGTAATTACAGACTGGCAGTAGATAGGACGCCCGTCCATCCCTCACACAGGAGCAGGATGGGAGGGGAACAGGGGGGTGGAGGGAAGGGAAGGGAAGAGGAACGAAGGCCTTTTTACTCAGAGATCCAGCAGTATTGCACCTAAATGCATGATGTCAGCATGTATGTGATGATGTCACGCCAATGTTCTGTCAGTGTGTCAGTCCAAAGCGTGACATCGTCGTTAGTGTGTGTCGCGGTGATACCGGTACGACAACAATCCCAGTGCCATGTTTGTTCCTTTTATACAGAACTGTGAGGCGACATAAAGGTGCAACGTTCCTGTCTTGATCAGGCTGTGGAGAAGGGTCTGAATGTTGTACCAAGAGAAGGGTCAGTTAGTGCGTCAGTTACTGGTGTGTGTGTGTGTGTGTCACTGTTAAAAATCTTTCCACAATACCAGATACACAGCAACGCACGTCATGGAGGTTGGTAATTTGGGAACCGGGGCTAAACTGAAGTGCTACAGGCTAATTACTAGCAGCATTGCTGTTTCTGCTTCCTCCAGTCACACTAATGACTCCACGTCATAGCCAGCTGTCTGTCTAACACAATCACTCAGAGACTTACTGTGACAAGGCCTCAATCATCCTCTCTCTCTCTCTCTCATCCTTTCTCTCTCTCTCTCTCTCTGTCTCTCTCTCTCTCTCTCTCTCTCTCTCTCTCTCTCTCTCTCTCTTTTTAATTCCTATTCTTTCTCTTACAATCCCCAACGATTCTGACGAAGAAGTTGTGTTTTCTCCCAAGATGTTACACGAGATTTACGTCGGAGTATTGAATGATTATTATGCCGTTTAGGTTGGTTGAGGGGCAGCTCTATGGGCGTATGTGAAGCCCTCTGTGACATGCTTGCGTGTAAAAAGGGCTATACAAATACATTTTGATTTGATTTGAGTCATGTTGTTAGACAAGCCTGTCTACATCACCTTCTTCTCTCAGTTCTGCATTCTGAGGTGAACCCTCATCATCCCATCCCTCCATCCTTAAATCCTTCCATCTCTCCATCCCTCTATCCCTTCATCCCTCCATCTCTCCATGCCTCCACCAGGGTGACATTTCAGATAGTTGCCCTGGGGGGCATACCAGAGAGGGCTGGGAGGTAATTGCGTCAGGTTTTCCGTTACTCAATTAACCCCTGCTCGCAAATGCATCGGCATGCCCGGTTGTTTTTTTCCCCCGAGAAAATGATTCCAACTTGCAGGTATTTCAGAGTTTGCCCTTTGGAGCTGCATCTGTTTGGGGTAAAGGATGTTGTCCTGGCGACAGGGTGGGTCATCCATCCAGGACACAGGCTCCTGTAGGGACAGTTTAAGTGCTCACCTGAGGAAACATTTCTGGTGCTACGTAGTCAGCATGTCTGGTTAAGTCAACACACTCCTTTGGGTCACGCCCCAGGTCAGGCACCAGGCACCGTGCCTCATGCCTCTGCTGATTTACACTGTATAGGAAGAGAGTCAAAGAGTCTCTCTCCTCTCTCTCTCTCTCTCTCTCTCTCTTCTCTCTCTCTCTCTTCTGTTGCTTTCTTTGCAGTTTCCTCCTTAGTTTGAACACACTGCAGCCATTCACTCGTCTCAGAGCTCTGGTCTCCGCTCACGGTTTAATAGCAGGGGTAATAGTGGTAATTGAGTCAAGCATTTACTTTGTGTCTCAGGCACAGTCTCTGGAGGGGGGCAGACTGCTTCACTAGCCTCAGTGTGTGGGGTAGGGTGGGGCAGGGTGGGGTGGGGTGGGGTTCAACTCTGGAGCACCTGGCTGGAGCACTAGACACTCACCAGACACTCTGCATCTGAACGGCCAGCACATGAGTTAGCGTTTTGCTAACCGCCGTTGCTAACTGGGCTAGCTCTCCACCAGCTCTTCCAGGCCCTCTCACACGCGCTCCCATCCAGTCTGAATGAACGATTGCTTTTTATGGCTTTGTTACGAACGTCTGTGTGGAAAATCAACTGCGCACGATGTTAATACTTACCGGGAATGTGAAGACATCTTGAACCATTAGCTCCTTGAACCCGGTACTCCGGAAACTTTCCCAAAGCAACGTCTTACGATGAGCTCGAGATAAATGGAGGACAAACTTTAAGTACCATATTCCGCTCCCATATCCCATCCAGCTCATTGATCACTCCATGTTCACTATGTAGCAGAGACTAATGTTCAAAGTGTCTCTTTTGATGGTCCGGTTGGTGATATATGTTGGCTGGCCATCGGAGCGAGGCACCTCTGAATAAACATCAATCTCCTGTCGTCCTCTGGGTGGAGATTCAGCTCAGTCTGCCCGGACGCTCGCAGGCCTAGCTGACGGACGTTCACAGCAAACGTGATTTACTTCAGATCTGGCATTTCGCACCGTCTGACGGAGAAAGTATCATTCAGCCCTCTTTGACTTCTCTCCTGTCTGTTTTCTCTCTTCACGTCTCTTTTTCGACACGGCTAGCACTCGAGCGTCGTTAGCGCTCTGGGGACAAGTCGTCTCTCACTCTCTCTAGTCGTAGACAAGGTGCGTGCGTATAGAGCGCGCTAGCCGTAGCAGCGCGCGCTCGGGAGAGAAGCGGAGACGCTCAGCGCAGATCGTCAGCTCTCCTGCTACTCGACTCTCCTCGCTCACTCCTCTCCTCATCCACTCTCCTCGCCTCTCCCTCCTATCTACTACTCCTCCTCCTCTCCTCTCCTCTCCTCCCTCTCCTTCATCCTCTCCCCTCCTCCCTCCTCTCTGACAGGCTCTAGGGTCGTTGTGGTGTCTGCATGCAGAGGCAGCAGCATCTCCGCCGCTTCTGAAGCCCCCGCTCCACCGCAGGCACGGCCCCTGGCCAGCCCCGGTCTCTTTGGGCCGCCGCCAATTTACCGGGGCGGCTCATGAAGGGGGGGAGAGACAGCTGTCTGCTCTGAACCGGTTCGTATGTGGATACAAACACACACACACTTGGACATGCCTCCCTCTGCTGGTTCCATCACCCTTACCCCTACCCAGCAGTTACGCCCCCCCCTTCCCCCGTCTCACCCCCACGCCCCCCACCCACCACACCCCCATCATGCCAATTTGTGGATGAGCGTATGGTATGGGGTAATCACCCAGGCCGTGATGGAGCCGGGAGCGCTGGCGTCAGAGCTGACCTTTAGAGAGGCAGGCTGGGTAACTGCCTCCCTGTTACAAGGTCTGTTGAGTAAGCAACTTACAAGGCCACGTTAGCGTCCTCTGGAAGAGGAAGAAGAAGAAAAAAAAGACGTAATAAACGAAAAATGATGTTCCGAATGCGATTTCACAAGTCGATAAACTATCGTTCCTGTGTGTGTGCGTGTGTGGGGGTGGCTGGTGTGCTGATGCAAGGGGTGTGGGAGCGTCTGTCCGAGAGGAGACGAGGAGGAGGAGGAGGGGGGGACGGTCCCTGCAGACTCTGGTAACACACCACACAGAACACCACACAGAGGGACATCAATCTGTGGTGAGGAGGCAGAGAGGAGGCAGAGAGCTCCAGGGCTGGAGGGCAACATTAGGACATGGACATGGAACACTTAGGAATTCCTCATCCAGTCCCCGCTGTATAGTCTCCTAAGACAGGGGACATGAAACGGGGGAGATCCACTCCGGGGCTCCAGAGGTTTCACATGTCTCTCTTCCGCCATGTGATGATGGAGGCTTCCAGTTGGTTGATGTTGTCCACTGGTGTGGTGCTTCTCTAGATCCTCCTCCTCTCTGCTTGTCTGCTCCAGGATAACCGTAGATCAGACACGGCTAAGATCTCTCTTCACATCAGCTGTCATGTGTTTGACCCTGGTTGTTCTGACTCACTCCTTGTAAACATCCCTGTAGGCCCGGAGACGAGCTGGATGAAGCTCTCTCTCTCTCTCTCATCCCTCCCTCTCTCTCTCTATCTCTCTCTCCACACATCCCCAGTACCTGCTCCTCCCTCCTGGCTCACATTCAACTTCAAAGTATGTAGTTTTCTCTTTTTCTCTTTCTTTCGTCTACTTTTTCCTCTCTCGCTCCTCTCTCTCTCTCTCTCTCTCTCTCTCTCTCTCTCTCTCTCTCTCACAGTACCAATCTCTCTCTCCGGGGAGTTCTTACTTCTGATAATAAAACATGTGAGTTTTCCTGGTTCTGTCTGTGGAGTAACTGACTGAAAGGTTGGTTGGTTGGTTGGTTGGCTGGCTGATTGGTTGGCTGAATGACTCACTGACTCACTGGTTCATTCACTGACCGGTTGACTGACTGTTTCATCTAACAGACAGAGCATGAAGCAGCAGCTACCTGGTGCCTGACAACAAACATTGCCGCTTACAAATGACAGTGATATCTACATGAATCTCTGTGTGTGTGTGTGTGTGTGTGTGGTGTGTGTGTGTGTGTTTGTGTGTGTGCTGAGGATGGAGGGGATTATCAATCTTCATTTTGCACATCATGAAGGGGCAGCTTGTCAGGGTTCCTGCAGTGTCTGAACCAACTCAGTGTAGCGTGCCGCAGAGGGAACCCCAGGGGGTCTCAGAGCTCCCCTCTCCTGCGCCTCCTGCGCCTCCTCCTCCTTCCCACTCCCTCCTGCTCCTCCTCCTCACACTCCTTTCCCACTCCCTCCTGCTCCTGCTCCTCACCCTCCTCCTTCCCACTCCCTCTGCTCCTACCCTCCTCACCCCTCCTCCTTCCCACTCCCTCCTGCTCCTCCTCCTCACACCCTCCTCCTTCCCACTCCCTCCTGCTCCTCCTCTAACCACCTCACTCCTTCCCACTACCCTCCTGCTCCTCTCCTCAACCCTCCTCCTTCCCACTCCCTCCTGCTCCTCCTCCTCACCCCTCCTCCTTCCCACTCCCTCCTGCTCCTCCTCCTCACCCCTCCTCTTCCCCACTCCCTCCTGCTCCTCCTCCTCACCCCTCCTCCTTCCCACTCCCTCCTGCTCCTTCTCCTCACCCCTCCTCCTTCCTACTCCCTCCTGCTCCTCCTCCTCAACCCCTCCTCCTTTCACACCCCCTCCTCCTTTTCACTGCTTCACTTCCTGCTCTCATCACCCTCGTCCTCCACCCTCCGTCTCCTCCTGCCTCGTCCTCCTCCCTCCTCATCCACCCCCCTGCCTACCTATCCCAACACTGCTGCTGTCAGCTCTTTGCCACACTGCCCAGGGGCGTCAGGCAGCCAACTGAGAGAGCGAAAGGGAGAGAGAGAAAAGGGGGAGAGAGAGAGATTAACCCCTCGCCACCCATGGCAGGTGCAGAGGTAGTCGTGCGTCTACACTCATTAAGGGAGAGGGGAGAGGGCAGGCTGCGCGGCAAAGACAAACAGACAGAAAACAGGACCCACCCAGGAGAGACAGAACAACACAGACCCTGTTTCTCTCTCTCTCTCTCCCCCATCCTCCCTGTCACACATCCTTCTTCTATGATCTACCTCTCTCTCTCTCTCTCCCCCATCCTCCCTGTCACACATCCTTCTTCTATGATCTCTCCTTCCCTCTCACACTGACACATATCTCCCTCTTCATCCCTCGTTCATCCAGCTAGCCTTAGCTGCTCCGCAACTGCACTCTCATCCTAACTCTCTCTCTCTCTCTCTCCCTCTCTCTCTCTCTCTCTCTCTCTCTCTCTCCAGAGAGACTGGCAGACTGGTACTGGTAAAGCAGAGGGTGCACAGCTAGGCCCGGTAATGATTTTAGCCCCCGTTTGCAGACTCACAGGAGATGCCATCAAAAGGACGTTTGCCGTGCTACGCTGAGAGAGCATGCTCTCAGGGCTCCGTGTCTGACCAGCCGGATGTACGCCCATTACTCTCGCTAATTACCCCCCCAACACCTGGCAAACCACACACACACAGATGCACACACACACACACACACACACAGACGCACACACACAGATGCACCACACACACACAGATCCACACACACACACACAGACGCACACACACACAACAAAGCATACACACACGTATGCATACTTGTCTAAACACACACATGCTTGAACCGTCGCTGCCGGGGCGCGTGTGGTGTGCGTGTGGGTGTGTGTGTGGTGGGTGTGTGTGTGTGTGTGTGAGGGTGTGTGGGTGTGTGGTGTGTGTGCGCACGACCAGCTGACGGGGTCGTTTTTGAGGATTTCAACTTTTTTTTTCTTTCTTGAAGTTCATCCAGCAGAACTGTTTAGTGAGCATGACACAGCCTGCTTCTTTCACTCCCACCCCTTTGAAGGAAGTGTCTACTAAATACACCATGAGCAGAGCTTCATTCAGGGGTTAGCTCAATTACTGCTGCTTTCACCACCTATCTCCACCAGTGCTCTAATTAGTCCAGAGCCAACCCCGGACGTCGGGCCGAAGCTACGACTTAATCTTTAATAAACCTAAATGTAAAACTCCACACGTTTTAAAATCACTTTGATCGGCAGGATAAACTATCTATCCCTCCGTTTTGCTGGTCCAGTCCCACCACCCCCCCACACCCCCTCCACCCCAACCCCCACACCCCCCCACCCCCCCACACCCCCTCCACCCCACCCCACGTCTTCTCCTTCTTCTACACTTTCCTTTTCGACTCTCTGGTTCCTCTTTATCAGTCGATTAGAGATTGAGATGTAGGTGTGTGGAGCGAGGCGGGGAGACGGGGGCTGCCAGGCCTCCAGACGCCACACTGGGCAGCATCCGTTTGGCACCACAACCTCCTTCTGATGCATTATTCATGGAGGTAAGAAACAGCAGGCTGGGGCCAGGGCATCCCCATCTTTGATTGGGGAAAGGAGGGCTGATTTGTAAGCGATAGCCTCAGGCTCCTGGCCTGGAGCATCCTGCGGGTGGGCCGGGGAGGAGTTGGACTGGTCTCCTAGACCCCAAACACCCCCCCCCCACACACACACACACACACACACCCCACACACACACACACACTCCCAGGTCCCAGGGAAGGTCCAGTGTGGCAGCAGCCCTAGCTGGTAGAGCCTCGACTGCAAACCTGAATGAAGTCAGTGAAAGTGTTTGCTCCCCTCGGCCTTCCCCTTGGTACACGGGAGCCTGGCAGATGGGTTCTACAGAGAGGAGCAGGTTATGAGCGCCTCCCCTCGCCCACACCCCACCCCGTTCCCCCCGCCCCCCGCCCCTCCTTCTTCCTACCCCTCTCCCCACTGTCTCCCGTGGCTACCGGGGCAATTTGTCGGTCGACCTGCCAGGAGCGGAATGCAAATCCTCACCGGAGGAGACGCGCGCGGGCCCCTGAAGCCCGCTGGCTGTGTGTGTGTGTGGTGTGTGTGTGTGTGGGTGTGTGTGTGTGTGTGTGTGTGTGTGTGTGTGTGTGTGTGAGTGAGTGTGTGTGTGTGTGTGTGTGAGTGTGTGTGTGTGTGTGTGTTAAGCCCAGTGGTCTATCTATAGAGCCTAACAGGATAACCGTCATCAAGATCAGTGTGTGTGTGTGTGTGTGTGTGTGAGAGACCTGGGCCTCCTCTCCACTCTTCTCCTGTTCACTCCTTCCCTCCTCTCCCCTTCACTCCTCATCAACCCAGCCTGTTGTAATTTATAGACAGGCATAAAAACTCTGCCTTTTCACTCACGGCCTGCCTCTGCATAGCAGGAGCATGACAGAATGGGACACATGCTGTTAAACATGTACAGGTCCTCTGTCTCTCTCTCTTTCCCTCTCTTGCTCTCTCTCTCTCTCTGTCCTTCTTGTTATCTATCTATCGCCTGCTTTTTCTATCTCCTTCATCTCTCTCTCACAATCGTAATTTTCCTTTTCTTTACCTATCCATCCGTCTGTTTAACCAATGAACACATGTACATTTCTGTGCGGTTAGAACTGAATCAGAATTATCAGAACCCCACGCTTAGAGTTTTGAGGGAAATTTATGCCTGCCTGTCTGCCTCCCTAACTGTATGTCTGTCTGCCTGTCTGCCTGTCTGTCTGTCTGCCTGCCTGACTTCCTGTCTGTCTGCCTGTCTGCCTGTCTGTCTGTCTGTCTGTCCTGTCTGTCTGTCTGTCTGTCTAACTGCCTGCCTGTCTAGTTGAAGCGTCAGCATTTTTCATCTCTAAATTAATTTTGGGTCAGAAGTGTTCTGGATGCTTCGTCTCTCCCACCCCAGGGCCCTCCTGCGTCTTAGCTCCGACAAGATTCCAAGACACAGATAAAAAGCGCTCCTATAATCATCATTCTGTCCTAAAGCAGTGTCTTCTTCTTTAAAAAACCCTGTTTTCATTATTTAGAAGTGTTCTGCAGGTGTAACCAAACTGATTTGGTCTCTGGTTCTGATAGGAGAAAGATGGAGGAAAGCCTGCAGAATGGATTTGATAAGCTCACGAATTATAATGTCTGCCACGTCGTTCTGTCGGTCTAAAATACATCCAGACTCGCCATTAATACTGAGGACCTCTCCATGTATTTATAACGATGCCTCTTATACTCAAGATGTCCAGGAAGTTCTATTTGAAGTTTCAACTGCCGACTATACACTTTAAATCTTTTAAATCTTAGTGAAGTGTGAGAATATCTTCCGTCATCTATGTTGACAGAGGGGTATTTTTTTTCCAACATTATTAATTGGTCGATTCTGAGTTCACATCCTGTAAGTTTCTACTCTAAATAATTCCCAATGATTTAATCAAACATATGAGAGCATATTTGAAAATTAGGCAAAATGATATTAATGAAGTTGAGAAGAGGCTGTTTTTAGCAGATGTTAAATGAATGATCTCAGTAATCACTCAGTCCATAAGGAGTACACTTGAAACATTTTGTCTTCTATTCAATATTTAATGCCCACTACCTGTTGTATGGTGTTTAATGAGCTAAGGGGGAAAAAAGGTAATTCATCATGCAAAGTTTTCAAAGGAAATGCTAATTCAAACACACACACACACCCACACACACATTAGTACCCACACACGCATACTCACACACCACACACACAAATCTATCCCACAAATTAACACACATACACACACACAAACACAAGACACGTAGGCTACTTATTTAACACATATTTTTCCTCAAATAGCATAGCATTAGCCACCCGGCATTTTCTACCACATGAATATTTAAGTCCTTCAGAAAAGTGAGAACAGGATCTGGGGTCAACGGTGTCTCTTTAAAGAAACTTTCCTCCCTCTGTTCTCCTGCTCTCCTCCTTCTCCTAGTCTCTCTCTCTCTCTCTCGTCCAGAATACCAATCTTGCGGAGGGGGGGGGGATGTGACAGGACTGACTTGGACATACGTGTCAGGAAAAGGAGGTCACCTCTTGGCGTCGGGATGATAATTCTCCTCCATTAATGACATTTATCCCCTGCACTGTCTCCTCCTCTCAAAAGCCACGCTCTATGAAAGAAAGAGAGGGGAGGGGAGGGGCAAAAACGGAGAGAGTGAGAGAAAGAAAAAAGAGATGGGAAAGAGATAGTGAAAGAGAATGAGGGACAGGCAAATATATATATATATAAAGAGAGAGAGAGAGAGAGAGAGGGGTAGAGAGAGAACGAGAGAAGAGAGAGAGAGAGATAGAGAGAGAGAGAGAGAGGTAGCGAGAGAGAGCAGTATACAGACGTAGAGCTCTTTAGATGATCGCAGGTTAGAGCAGAGCGAGATAGAGAGATGCTGAGAGACGTTAGAGAGAGATCAAATAAAGTAGATGGAGGAAAAGAGAAAGGATTGCTTCCCTTCCTCCCAACCTTCTGGTGATACAGTGGGGGCCACAGGGGCCAGGGCAGGAGTGAGAGAGTGACAATCGTCAGGTGAGCAGAAGGACCGCGAGGCTAGGTAGACCTACAAAATGAATAACGGCGGACCCAAAACCACGCCATGAGGCTCGATGGTTTATGATTTGCAAGTTGATAAGACAAGAAGATTAATAATGCGGCATGATAATGGCTGGCTCAAGCTCAGCTGGGAGGATGGTAATGATATGATATTGCTGTAGGAGCAGTTCACTGAGCCACAGTGGAGAGATGGAGAGAGGGAAAGGGAGAGAGGGGGAGAGAGAGAGATGGGGGAGAGAGGGATAGAGAGAGAGAGTGCGGAGGTGGGCTTTGGTGGGTGTTAGGAAAATCCCACTCATCCCCAATTGGCCCTCAAGATATGGAGAGTTTGAAAATGAGAATGCAGTTATCATTTTAATTAGATATAAAGTTTATATATATATATATATACTGTATATATATTAATTTATTTTTATGCAGTATATAGTATATATATAAACATATCCACATACATTTGACTGAAATGAAAACTTCAAATAACATATTTAGCAGGATTCGTAATTCCTGAGTGACAGTTTTAGTTAATTTGGACGTTTTTTGCCGATCGAAGGATTGCTCGAGGCAAGATGGTCAGAGCTGAGACAAACTGCTCCCCGTGGTATTCTTCAATATCTGTCTGCCTCTCTGTCTCTCTGTCTCTCTCGCTCCTCTCTCTCTCTCTCTCTCTCTCTCTCTCTCCTGTCTGTCTGCCTGTCTGTCTCCGTCTGCCTGTTTGTCCTTCTGTCTGTCCTGCTCTCTCTCTCTGTCTCCTCTCTCTCGGCCTCTCTCTCTTTCTCTCTGTTTCTCTGTCTCTCTGTCTCTCTGTCTCTCTGTCTCTCTGTCTCTCTCTCTCTCTCTCTGTGCTCTCTGTCTCTCTGTTTCTCTGTTTCTCTGTCTCTCTGTCTCTTCTCTGTCTCTCTCTCTCTCTGTCTGTCTGTCTCTCTGTCTCTCTGTCTCTCTCTCTCTCTGTCTGTCTGTCTCTCGTCTCTCTGTCTCTCGTCTCTCTCTCTCTCGTCTCTCTGTCTCTCTCTCTCTGCCTCTCTCTCTTTCTCTGTCTGCCTGTCTCTCTGTCTCTCTCTCTCTCTCTCTGTCTGTCTGTCTGTTTCTCTGCCTTGTCGCCAACCCCCTCTAGGCAGATGGTCATGGGAGGTCTGTTCTTACCACGGGGTCAGTGTTAAATGATTGGTGCATCAGGATGGGCCTGTGTCCTGATTGGTCCATCAGGATGGGCCTGTGTCCTGATTGGTGCATCAGGATGGGCCTGTGTCCTGATTGGTGCATCAGGATGGGCCTGTGTCCAAGGGCAGTGGAGCTCAGAGTCCCCCCCTCGCCTCCTAATGACTTAATAACAGCTATTAAACTGCAATTAAACGGGCCGGCGAGGGGTGAGAGGACACGGCTCTGCCTGGAACATCTGCATGCTCTCCTCTGAAGGAAGCTCTGCCTGAAACATCTGCATGCTCTCCTCTGAAGGCAGCTCTGCCTGAAACATCTGCATGCTCTCCTCTGAAGGCAGCTCTGCCTGAAACATCTGCATGCTCTCCTCTGAAGGCAGGGCTACCTGAAACATCTGCATGCTCTCCTCTGAAGGCAGCTCTGCCTGCCTGAAACATCTGCATGCTCTTCTCTGAAGGCAGGGCTCTGCCTGAAACATCTGCATGCTCTCCTCTGAAGGCAGCTCTGCCTGCCTGAAACATCTGCATGCTCTCCTCTGAAGGCAGCTCTGCCTGAAACATCTGCATGCTCTCCTCTGAAGGCAGCTCTGCCTGCCTGAAACATCTGCATGCTCTCCTCTGAAGGCAGCTCTGCCTGAAACATCTGCATGCTCTCCTCTGAAGGCAGGGCTACCTGCCTGAAACATCTGCATGCTCTCCTCTGAAGGCAGCTCTGCCTGAAACATCTGCATGCTCTCCTCTGAAGGCAGCTCTACCTTCGGCACGCCAGCAATACTAAACCTTTTCAAGCTGTTTTAGTGTGCAGTTTTTCTCAGTCGCTCGAGCACATTCTTTCCAAACTAAATGCACTTTTTCAGATCAGTGAACACGCTGCCTCCAAATAAAAACACAAACTCTCAGGATGAAAACAGCTCAACACAAAGTCAAGATTTTCGAGGTATTTCATGGCACAAAGAATGTCATTCAAGGGCCTAAATATCCATAAATATACAGAAACAGAAGGCTTGTTTATGTATATGGATATTTATGTAGACTGATTTTGCCCTTTAAAAAATGACATTAAATCTGCACTGTAAATACTAAGGATACAAATAAAAATCACTAAGCTATAAAAACACAGCAATCTCAAAAACAGTCGAGACATAGTATTTCATTCTCTCCTATTGCTCTTGGCATTCAGGCCACAGGTTTTCAGTCAAATCATGTTTTTGTGGCAAATGCATCAAGGAACATATCTCCTTAAAAGTATCTTAGAAATTGATTAAAAAATACGTTTTTTAAGACTTAAAGAAATATTACGTAAATCCTAATGGATTTATTTATATTTTTACAACATGTAAAATATCAGTAAATTAAACTGTAAGTAAACAATGCACACCCTACACTACAAATATATTACATGTAACATACCCTACACATTATACGGTATAAAACATAATATGTCCTGCACATCATACTGAAGTAATTGTTTCACTCTTTAGTGTTTCTGATGTCAATGTTGACGGCCACATGTGCTCCAGTGCATGATGATGGAACAGCTGTTTGATGCAGGTTAAAGACACGTTGTTGAACCCCATCTCCTCCACTCTGCATGAGCATTCAGGAAGAAGGTCATCCCCTCTCCCTCTCCCTCTCCCTCTCCCTCTCCCTCTCCCTCTCCCTCTCCCTCTCCCTCTCCCTCTCCCTCTCCCTCTCCCTCTCCCTCTCCCTCTCCCTCTCCCTCTCCCTCTCCCTCTCCCTCTCCCTCTCCCTCTCCCTCTCCCTCTCCCTCTCCCTCTCCCTCTCCCTCTCCCTCTCCCTCTCCATCTCCATCTCCATCTCCCTCTCTCCCTCCCCCCCTCCCTCTCTCTCTCTCTCCCTCTGAGTGGTGTGTCAGAGGGATGAGTGTCTTCTGATCAGTGTGATGGAGGGTGTTGCTCTAAAGTGGGTGTGACATGCAGGCTCTCGGGGGCCAGGCCAGCCCATCAACACGACACGGTGAATGAGCTGCATTACTGACATCACACACGCCCTCCGTGTCCCGTACACACACGCATCAGCCCCCATAATGCACTGCCTCTTCTGCACCTCACACACACGCACACACACGCACATCAGCCCCCATAATGCACTGCCTCTTCTACACCTTACACACACACACACACACACACACAGACACGCACACACACACACCACGCACACAGACGCATCAGCCCCCATAATGCACTGCCTCTTCTGCACCTCACACACACGCACGTGTCTCACAAACACACACACCCATCTGTGAGCGGTAAGCAGTTGTAAGCGGTGATGAGGGAGAAGTGACAATGTCAACAGCCCTCCTGGTCTCTGGGCTGTCGTCATGACGCCGATGAGCCTCGTCAGACACACATGCCTTCAATATCCGCTAATAAAATCAAGTGGAAAATTTGCCAAGAAAAAAAAAGGAAGGGGAAAAAAAAACTATCAATAAGCCATCTTGACGATAAATATGAAATAGTGGAGGGGGGAGAATGTGATTTTCCTGTGTGTAGAGGCACACAGATTACCAGGATGAGAGGGAGAAGCCTATTTGTATGTAAATGGAGGATTGATTATATTTATTTGCAGGCAGAGTGGCTTGGGATCGGTGACGCGTGCACACACAGACACACACATGCACACAGACACATACACACATGCACACAGACACATATACACACACGCATACACACACACAGTCACACACTCCTGGACCATGTCTAGCTCTGTTTTCACAATGGGCTTGGAGGAAAAGAGAAGAGAGAAAGAAATGAAGAATGAGAGGGCAGAGAGGAAGAGAAATGACAGAGAGAGTATGAGAGAGAGGAGAGATACGATGACAGAGAGAGAGAGAGAGAGAGAGAGAGAGAGAGAGAGATGACAGAGAGAGAGAGAGAGAGAGAGAGATAGAGAGACTAGAGAGAGTATAGAGCTAGCAGAGAGCTAGGAGATATGAGATCGAGCTAGAGATATAGATCGAGAGAGAGAGAGCGATGAGCAGAAGACGATGACAAGCAGATCGACAGAGAGAGACGAGAGAGAGAGACCTCCAGAGGAAAGCATGGCTCTTGCCCTCGTCTCCAGCAGTCTTTTCCTCCCGCGTTGCTCTCTGGAATATTCTAATTATCAAACCCCCCTCATTATACACACCATGTCGATGACAGACGAATGAGAGGCAAAAAAAAAGAAGAAAATACTTCAAGCACTGAGGACCAATTCCGTAATTTCTTAATCACTGCCAACCTTTGCATGTGCCTAGGTTAATACCATAAATTGAATGTTGCTTCGGTTTCCCTCTAAATAGGCTATCATGAGTGCTGTCGCGCTGCTTAGCCAAATCTATTATTGTCATTTGCGCAGGGGCTCTTCGTAGTGGCTGGGTCCTACAAAGAGCGTAAGAACAAAGGGGCTGATGAGAGGGAGAGCAGGCCAGAAGTGAGACACCGCTGCTTTCTGACGGGATGTCGGGTCCCTGATGAAATCTTTTGACTGAAACCATAGCAAATGGCGGAATTTATGTCTGGTTTCTTAATGGCTTGCATAGAAATTAGAAGCCTCTCTCTCTCTCTCTCTCTCCTTCTTTCACCCCACCCCCCCCCCACCCCGTCTTTCTTTCTGTCTTTCTCACCCGCTTGATGTCTCTGATTAATCTACAAGACTTTTGTTATGTTGGCATAGAAGAAAATAAATTAACCAGGCCAGAAATATCAGAAATTAAGGACGGGGGTGAATAAGGGGTTGTGAAAATGACAATTTAGAATTGGGGAAGGGGGGGTTAAAGGAAAGATTAAATAAAACACATAATTGCTAGCAAACGTCATTGGTGTGCAAGTAGGCCAGCCCTTATTGTTGTGTTGGGTGTGTGTGTGTGTGTGTGTGTGTGTGTTGGGGGATGGATGGTTGGAGGGGGATAAAAGAGTTGGCCACTTGATTCCCTGTGAAAATTAATCGGCTATCAAACAATCTTGGTGTGCCCATGATGATTACGGAGCGTGTGGCGAGAGAGGGAGAGAGGGAGAGAATGCCCTTTGTGTAGGTGAAATGTGTCGTGGACTGTCATCGTAATATACCTCAGTGAAATGAAGGTTAATTCTGATGTACAGCCGGCAAGGCAGTCATTATCAGCGAATCATGAAAATAAATTAAGCCACTGAAATAGAGATGTCCTCCTCTGCCTCGCTGCGGGAAGCTGTGAAGGATGGACGGCTGAACTTTACAGATTATTATTGGAAAATAGTGCCGAATTCAATTAATGTACCTAAAAGACACCTTTATAGAGGGCAACCATAATTTAAATGACAGCAGGGTGTAATTTTGCTTGTTATAAGTCAAATTTGCAGAGTTTCATGTTTCATGCATTTTCCCTTTTTTTTCTTCCTTTTACCTGCAGATCCTCTCATCCTATTCATCTCGTAATTTCAGGGAAACCGATGAAAAGACAGAAAACGTCTTCCGTAATAAGATTCATATACGGCTAGAACCCAAAGACGCCCGCCGATTCCAGCCCGCCTGTTTTTACAATATACCCTTCCGTATTTCTCTATAAAGCCCGGTCGAGTCGTATATGCCTGGATCTCCTGTGAGAGTATGCTTGTGGTAATCCACGGTGTCAGGCTGCAGGTGGGCTGGGCTGGGGGGTTCAGGACTGCTCCGACGAGGCCTGAGGAGCATGCAGATTCTGTGGTTATGCAGATGCGCCTACCTGCAGGGGCTGATTGAGAGGCCAATGGACTGGGTAAATGGTTGACCCCTGACCCCTCCTCCATGCAGGAGAGAGCTACAGTCTAATCCTGCCAGCCGTTTGACAAGCAGGAGAACATTGAGGCTGTGTATCTGGCTGACCTTCCTTTATCTGTTAATCTACACCTCCCTATCTGTCTATCTGTCTCTCTCTCTCTCTCTCGTACACACTCCTTCTCCCTACCGCTCTCTCTCGCTCTTTCCTCCTCTCTCTCTCTCTCTCTCTCTCTCTCTTTCTCTCTCCGTCTTCCTCTCTCGCTCTCTACGTTCCTCCCTTTTCCACTCTCTTCCTTTGTCGCTCTGTCTCTCTCTCTCTCTCTCTCCGTCTCTCTCTCTCTCCGTCTCTCTCTCTCTCTAACAGGGGGTAGAATTAACACCTCCACAGGGTGGAGGCCTCCTGATTAACACATATCACCCCCCTGTGCCGAAATAAAAGACACACACAGGCACAAAGACACACATGACTATACTAAATGCACACGCACACATGCTCACGTGAACATGCACACACTCACACAGTTGCACACACAGACGCACAAAACATTGCAATATTTAGCATGGTTGTTCAAGAGATTTTATTGAAGGAGAAAGGTAGAGAAGTAACAGCCTGTGTAGACAGATATTCTGCATATCTGTTGTTTAATTTGACATCAATAGTTTCTTTCCATCCAAACACAGTTCATGTTAAATATTTATGTGCCTGTTTTTTTTTATAGACGATTTGTACGGGCGCAAAATAGAATGTGAACTAGTTCTATCTTTATGAAGCATGAAATACAGGAATGAATTGGAGCACGCTGGCTGTGAGGCTGTATATAGAAAATTGCATCATAAAAGTGAAAGAATGATGCATGAAAATAACTGGATTAGTTAATGTAAAGTTGTGAGTTGTGAAAAATAAAATAAGAATTGTTCTTTTTTTTTCGCAGTCCGTTGAGAAAATATATCGAATAAGAGTATTTATATTTGAGGGTAAAATGTAGTTCTTCATCTAGTTAACTCTGTTGTCGTAACCTCTTAATTTAATTTAACCCATGGCATTAAGTCGTAACCTCTTTTTCCAAAGCCACAAAAACACAAATCGTCAGACTTCCTCCTTCCTCCATGTCATTTCCTCTCAACTCCAGCAGTTTAAAGAACACTTCCACTATCATGATTAGTATTGAACTCATTTTCTAAATTCAGAAATTGGCTGAGGACCATCATTCATTGCACTGGATAGTAAAATCAATATCTTTAGTGTCATGCGGCATGCAGGGTGGGTGTCTCTCTCTGGGTGGGTTTAAGGACGGAGCACGGAGCGGGGAGAGTGTGTGTGTGTGTGTGTGTATCAGACGGATGAGGAGTGAAAACTGGGGGAGTGGGGCCACCTCTTGACGACATGGAAACACAGGCTCTCCTTCACACACACACACACACGCTTGCTCTTCTCTCAGACACGCGTCTGCATGTCCACACATGAATACGCATCACAGCCCCTCCCCAGCCCCCCCCACAGCCCCTCCCCACACACACTCTTGTGACTGAACGGGGACGGCTAATTCCAATGAGAGCCAAATCAATCAAGTCCTTTTAATCACCACTCTGCTTTTATAGTGTGGCAGTAATGATGAAATTCTACGTTGGGGTGATCCCCCAAGATCGAACTCACCCACACACACACTTCCTCTACTAGCCCCCCTCCTCCCAAGCTCTTGGGTTGGCGCGTGGCAGACACTCACTCAAGTCTGATGATTTTCATTTTTCAATTACATTATCTGATTAACCAATCAATTGCCAGCCTTATCAATAATTAATGATTAAGCCACTATTAGATCTTAGAGGTGAAACGGCAACCTCTTATATTTCTGTTTGAATTGTTTAACATCCTGCTCATTACAAACATTGCATTGATTTTACTTGTATTTAACATATGGAATTAATAGGAGACCTATGTGTCAAAACACAAACTGAAAAGACAAAGAAGGCAATTTGATTTGTATAAATATAAATATAATTTGTGTAAATATATGTTCATGTTTTTCAATCGTGGAGCATTTGGGCTGACGACGTTTATGAATCAGAGGCTTAAAAAAAGTGTAACATCAATTAAGTGATTTTCTGGATTTATGCATAGGATATATCTGAGAGATGACTGGTTTAAAAAAATAAAAATAAAATTAAAACAATGATCGAAAAAAATCACAAACAATCAGAACTAAGACGTCCAGGCTGCGTGCGCACTTTCCAGGCTGCTGATGCAGGAACAGTGTGTCCGCAGCAGGCGGTTATCGGAAAGCTCAGAGGGGAGGCGAGGCGCGCGGCTACGGATCGATGTCTCTCTCAGCTCGGCCCAGCTGTAGTTGATGTCTCTCACACAGAGAGGCTTTGTCTGCGCTCGAGGAAAACAGACGGTAACAACTGTTTACCGCCTGCCTAGTGCCATACCTGCCTGCCGGCAACCGGGGCCTTGAACTCGTTATAGCCTACTTGACGCTGCCGGCTTTGATGACGTTAATCTGAGTCGCGAATGTCTGGAGATTCCAGAACGTCTCAGCCTGACGCGAGCGTGAGAGGTGCTCGCGGGGGTGTCCGACCCTAGGCGCCGGGGCAGGCAGCTTTCTCAGACTGATTTACAGGCGTTGTGGTGCTACACCCGAGGGGGTTCATTCTGCCCGGTAGGAACTTGATACCGGGCAAGACCGGGGGTAAAACGGAATATGTTACAATTCGTCTGTCATTCACGGAACCAGGATGAGGTGATGAATGGACGAGTGTTTTATTATGAATGCTAGTTGTTTACTTTAAGTCTAGGTAGTTACTATAGAATCCATTGAATCCACACTGGATGGCCTATAACCTACTGTAAAAAGTAAGAAAGCAGGTTGAAAGAATGGAAGAAGACTAGACAAGGAAACGTAGAAAGAGATGGATAAGAACCAAAGGAGAAGAGGGGGGGTCTCCCTTCCATTGAGCCCCAGCTTAAACATCTGTCAGCACTCAGCCAGTTAGATGGAGAGAGAGCGAGAGAGAGAGGGATAGAGAGAGAGAGAGGGAGAGGGATAGAGAGAGAGAGGGGGGGGGAGGGAGAGAGTGTGCGCGAGAGAGAGGGAGAGAGAGAGAGAGGGAGGGAGGGAGAGAGGGGGAGGGAGCGAGCGAGCGAGAGAGAGAGTGCACGGAGAAAGAGAGAGAGAGAGAGAGAGAGAGAGAGAGAGAGAGGGAGGGAGGGAGGGAGAGGGAGGGAGGGAGCGAGAGAGTGCGCGCGAGAAAGAGAGAGGGAGAGAGAGAGAGAGAGGGAGGGAGGGAGCGAGCGAGAGAGAGAGAGGCATGGTATGCAGCCAGCCCAGCCCAGCCTCTCAGCAGTCGGTGATCTTGGCTCGTCTGTGTTGTTTATCTGGCCTGACCCTTCGTTCACTCCAGGGTTACAGGACCCACGCTCTGAAAGGAGCTTTTGTCCTGCAGGAAAAATCTGTTACAAATATTTACCACAGGGGAACACAGAGCCATGGCTCGACGCCAAGCAAACCCAGGCTGTAAAATTCACTGCACATTCTTGAATTAGACCCCCTCCTTTAAAGACAGCCGGGGCTAAAATTACACTCCCTTCTTTTCTTATTAATGAGATCACGCAGTCACATGTTATTAGTCATTTGTGGCGTGAACGTCTGGATCTTGTGATTTCCTTTCTGCCCTCATCCATCCCATAATTCATAGCTTAAAAGGCGAGCGAGAGATGAGTGGCGTTACAGTAGTACGTACAGATCTGTATATTTAATGGCTTTTCCTCTGCAGCGCTGGGATTGTACTGCTCTTTGATTGTGTGTGTGAGAACCAAGTCCCCCGTTCACCCCCCTGCCCTGCCTCTCTTCACTGCCCTGCCTCTCCTCGCTGCCCTGCCTCTCCTCACTGCCCTGCCTCTCTTCGCTGCCCTGCCTCTCCTCGCTGCCCTGCCTCTCCTCACTGCCCTGCCTCTCCTCACTGCCCTGCCCTGCCTCTCCTCGCTGCCCTGCCTCTCCTCGCTGCCCTGCCTCTCCTCACTGCCCTGCCTCTCCTCACTGTGTACAGCACTGTTGGAACTGCTGAAATGCTTTTCAACCCCAAAAATCTGGAACACATCTCTTTTCTTTTCTCTCTCTCTCTCTTCCTCTCTCTCTCTCCCTCTCTGTGTGTGTCTGAGCTGCATTGCTTATTCCACCGGGTGCCCGGTTAGGTCAGTGGTAACAAATGCAATTTCAAAAGGCCTGCATAAATTCCCTTGTTTTTTTTATGGTTTGACTTGAAAATGCCATACTGGTTTTAGCTTGAATAAATCTGCTGGTATCTACGGAGCACGGCCCCCCTCTCTGCCTCCCCTACCGGACCAGGCCAACGTCTTCACTGGCGCATTGACATGCAACAAAGCTAATGGTGGCCAGGACAGGAGGGCCTAATCTCGACTAACTGACAAGATTTAAATTGAGGAGACATCTTCTGCTGATTAGCTCCCACACCCACAATTATCCAACTGGGGTGTCAAGCAAGGTTTAACATCTCCACTGATTCCACTCTCCTGAGACATCCTGCAGGAAATGCAATCGCTTTTAATAACTGCCTCCACCTCCTCTTTTCTCCCTCCCTCCTTCCTCCTCCCTCAACCTCCTCCCTCCCTTCTTGCTCCTGCCTCAACCTCCTCCCTCCCTCCTCCCTCCTTCCTTCCTCCTCCCTCAACCTCGTCCCTCTCTCCTTGCTCCTGCCTCAACCTCGTCCCTCTCTCCTTGCTCCTGCCTCAACCTCCTCCCTCCCTCCTTCCTCCTCCCTCAACCTCCTCCCTCCTTCCTCCCCCCTCCCTCCATCCCTCCTTCCTCCCTCCTTGCTCCTTCCTCAACCCTCTTCCCTGCACCTTCTCCCTCCTTCCTTTCTCCAATGCTCTTATTCCACTGTGCTCCTCTTTTCAATACTGGCTGATCGCTCTCTCGCTCTCTCTCTCTCTCTCTCTCTCTCTCTTGCTCTCTCTCTCCCTCAGCTCCAGCCATTCAAGCTCCCTTCAAAATTAACCTTTCCAGCGAAAATATAATTTCGCACAAAATGAACCCACCGAGTGATTTTTTTTCTTCTTTTTTTCCCCCAGAATAATTTATTCAAATTGCCGAACTCAGAACAGCGGAGCAATCTGCACAGCGAGTGGACCTCTGAATTTGGATCTCTCTTTTTTTTTCATCTGTATAATAAAAAAAACTTTATGTACCTTACTGTCTCCTGGCAAATAGGGGTCTGGCTTCTACCATCCTTCCATCCTCCATCTCTCCATCCATCCTCCATCTCTCCTTCCATCCCTCCATCGCTCTGTATCCCCCTTGAGTGTACACCTCATTAAAATTCATCTGATCTGAATATTTTTGCAAATACAGTCTGATTGCTCTCCGTGACACAGAACAGGTTGTGTTATTTTAATCACGCACACACACACCCAGGCGACGTATATATGGTGACAATGACATTGAACTTCTCTACTTGACCCTGTTTTACGAACGCACGTCATGTTGAGGGGTCTGGGGTCTGTGGGGGGACACAGAGGGCGGGGGGAGTATCTGGGATGATGGACACGCTTGATAATTCTTCTCTCTTCTCTTCTTAGATGTTCCCTCAGCATCGGCTTGGTTTACGCGCCCTCTCAATCACCGCTTGTTTTTCCTCTCTAATGAACTGTTTTCTTATCGTGACGGAACCGGGACACAAAGCAACCTGATTAATAATTTACTGTTTAGTTTTACTAATTGATCTGTTTGGGGAGCTTGGATGAAAGTCTGGATACATCCTGGGCTCACAATGCTTTCATATGGCATTTATCCACAAGTCACAACAGGCTCCCTTAAGATGAATAATAAACCAAACAAGATCAAATAATCATCACTGGGGAGAGAGGAACGACTCCCTAACAAATACCAAAGTTTACTTCGGCTCCTTCCTCTCTTCGCCTCACAACAAAGTAGAGGAGAGAGAGAGAGAGAGAGAGTGTTGTTATCTAACCGTAGATGTAGTCCGAGAAACTGTCTTCAGAGTTCAAGGGAAAACTTTACTTAAAGTTTTAGGCAGCAATGCTTTCTATGGCTCCAACCTTGTGTCTTTGTGACATTAAAGGGGCATTAATTAGTCAAACTATGTTGACATTGCAACTTTTGTGTTGTGATGTTGAACTTAAATATTGTGCTCATTGTCAAGTTAGGTTGACTGAAAATGAAGTGTGATTTATGGTTCTGAACTGTTGGGGAGTGTGGGCACGAGGTGCAGGGTGGCACGTTCAGGAGACACGTGATACAGTATGACTTCCAGCTCTTAGCTCCCTCCTCGCAGACATTCAAAGTGCTAATTTCTGCGAAGAGAGGACAGGGGACACACACACACACACACTGTAATATGAATTTCTCTCCTGCAGCCTTACACCAAGGAGGATTATGGTAGAGAGGAGACATTTCCTCCATTCTGTAAGACCAGGTTTTTCGTTTCAGATGTTTTCATGTTTTCATCATAACATTCACGTAAATAACCTAACTCTGGAAAAAGAATAATTTAATTATTATTAACTACAAATTATCTTCATTTACACTATGTAGGACCGGATGATTTGGACGCATATGCCTAGCAGGCTATACCACGTTAGTATTTAGTACCGGTATTTACTATCGGTATTTATCAGACAGTGTTGGTGCGTGTGTAACCGAGGCTGTCAGTGAGGAGCAGCCGGGTCTCCCTGCTCTCCCTGGCCTCCTCTACACCCTCTGGCTCAGTGGAGTGTGTCATTATGTATTAACGGGCTCCACATAGGATGAAAGACCACTAAATGGCCATGCCATTATCATATTCGCGTTTGACAGGGAAGGGTGTATGGAGACTTCCTAATTAGTCTTGATTGATTGAAATCAATGAATTAAGAAAAAGGCCGTGGGAGGGGGCGAGGTGTTGTTATGATGTCAGGAAACGGAGTTATGAGAGAATGCTGCTCCTCTTCTTCTGGTTCGGTGTTAAATGGTCGATTTTACCGTCTTTGATACCGCTTAAAAACCAAGACGCCCAAAAATAGTTCGGGGAGGGAGGGGCGAGTGCTTGTCGTTGTCAATTGTCATGTTCACACGTGATATTCAACCTGAAGTGATGCATCCAAAGGTGATCTTCAAGACACTTCCCAGGTAGGCTACAACAAACTCCGGTGTCAATCACCAACACCCTTCTTCTTCTCCACTCAAGGCAAGATGCCTAGATGCATTATTTATGTCTCAAACAAGCAGCTTAACAGAGTCATGCTAGCAGCTATTAGCTGGAGACGAGCTCCACACACAGAGGCCAAGTTTGAAGTCTAAATAACGGAGCCGTGATTGGACCCAAGGCAACACGAGCCGCCTCAGCGAAGAGCCTTGTTTTAGTACTTTGGGGAACAAAGAGAGCTGTGTTTGTAGTTATCGCTGGGATATATCTAGGCCTCTCTGGACCAGCTCAGCTAGCGTTCCTGCGCGGCAGCACTCGCTAGTCCGACCCCTCCTGTCAGGAGACCAGGATCTGGCGTAGATCAGACGGGCCTCGCTGACGGTGACGGACAGCGCTGCGGATAAATGTTTCATGAATAAAAACACTGTGTTGACTGGCATTGTTGGAGGAACGGGGGACGAGGGGAGGAGGACGAGGGGTTGCGAGGGCGTTCGGGTTGCTTTGCGCCCTCCCTCCTCTTCCCGTGTCTGTGTTATCATAGTGCCACTGCCTTACACATATTTATTTTATTTAAAAGAGAGATCCGGAGCTCTGGTTTGTGTCTTCGGCTGACAGCTCTAGAGTTTGTTGTGTTTTTCTTTTCTTTTTCCCCCCTGTCGCTAGCTAACCTCCCTGGTGTTAGGCTCCTGTGAGAGTCTCTGGAAGGAGGAATGTCTCAGAGATCAAGAAGTAGCCTAGTCTAAAGATCCAGACTAACCAGTGCTGACGTTGAGGTCTTTGTAATGCGTGAGAGTAAAGAATCAGGCCACCACAGTGAAAAACGTAAAGTGGTAGGTTAGGCTACATACCGTACATAGACTCACACAGCGGAACAAAGAGGCCAACAGACATAATCTCTCTCACACACACACACACACGCACACACACACACACACACACACACACACACACACACACACACACACACACACACCACACACACACACACATAAGCTTCAGGTGGTCCCAGCTCCATGCTGCCTAGCTCTAACCCCAGCCTGAGTGCCATGGAGGCTCCCATTTAGACCTGCTTATTTAGACGCTCTCCAGCACACGATGGTAGTGCATTACCCTCTCTCAGTCTCCCAGCAGCGGTCATCTCATTGCGGTTATCAACATGCATCCTACTTGACTCTCAATTCACTCTCCGGGATGAGGGCCAAATAATGGGATTTACCCTGGCAGGCGAGAGATTGTGTGTGTGTGTGTGTGTGCCTTCTGCTGTGTGTGCGGTTGTGCTTTTTTTGTTTGTGTGTGTGTGTGTGTCCTTAATCACACCATCATCCCGTGTTCCAAGAGCACCAAGTCCTGGATAAATGCACTGCTGGGGGGGTCAACAAGGAGGGAGAGGGGGGGCAGAGAGTAAATGGTCTGATATAGTAAATGTTATGGTGGTTTGTGGGAAAGAGCTACATCTCAAATAATCCACCAAGCCATTATGTGTGCTCTGTCAGAGTTGAGGCTGTGTGAGAGAGGCTGTGTGAAGGGCCTTGCCCTGCGGCGGTTAGGCCGTCAGTGTAAACCAGGACACAGTGACATTTAACCTGTTCACCTCAGTGTATGAACGTATTTGATAGCAGAAGCCTCTGGAAGCAGAGCCTTCGCTGCAGCCTGTGATGCCGTTTGGAACCCTGAGTGGGTGTTCCGGAGCGGAGAGGCATGCTTCCAAACCCTGCAAACCTTCTAAGGTGCATCGCTGTGGGGGTCAGATGGCTCAGCGGTTAGGGAATCGGGCTATTAATCAGAAGGTTGCCGGTTCGATTCCTGGCTGTGCTAATTTAGTTGTGTCCTTGGGCAAGGCACTTCACCCTACTTGCCTTAGGGGGAATGTCCCTGTACTTACTGTAAGTCGCTCTGGATAAGAGCGTCTGCTAAATGACTCAAATGTAAAATGTAAATCACTACGTGTTGTAGTGTCTCTGAAGGTTGAAGTCATCACCTCTGAGCTCTGAGACACTGTGCACTACGTGTTTGCAGGTTGTGGGTTGTGAGAACTTAGCTCTGGTTGTCTTGTGTGTCACTGACCACCAGTCTCAGAGAACACAAGTCTTCTGAAGACTCCCCCCTCGCTCCTTAGTTGCCCATCAGTAATCACTAAGAAAACAGAGAAATAGAAGAGGCCATGAAACTTTTAATTTATATTCATGAGATAAGAAATGTGTGCCATGAAAGAGAAAAAACAGCTTTACACATCACTATTGCATCGCTTTCTCAAGCTCTGACTCACACACACACACATGCAAACACACACAGCAGTACAAGAGACAAAAAAATAATAATCAGAGAGGAACAAAAGCGTGTCTGAATGTGCAGTGGCACATTGCTGACACACACACAGATACACACACACACTAATACACATGCGCACACACAGGAGGTATTAATTTATTCAGGTTGTTGGTGGGCTTTAATTATTTCTACCTGCCACACTCCATTATAACAGACAGGCAGACAGACAGGAAGAAAGTCAGGGAGACAGGCAGAGAGACAGACATGCAGGTAGACAGACAGGCAGGCAGGCTTGCATAGAAAAAGGCAGGGATACAGACAGGCAGGCAGACACAGGCGGGCAGAGAGACAGGCGGGCAGACAGACAGGCGGGTAGATAGACAGGTGGGCAGACAGACGAGCAGACAGACAGGTGGGCAGACAGACAGGTGGCCAGACAGACAGACAGACAGACAGACAGACAGACAGACAGACAGACAGACAGACAGACAGACAGACAGACAGACAGACAGACAGACAGACAGACAGACAGGCAGGCAGACAGACAGACAGACAGACTGGGAAGCTGTAGCTGTCACAAGGAAGCTGAAACAATTTCCTCTGCGGGGAGAAGAAAGCGTTGGTGTTGCCTTTAATCAGCCTCTGGTGTGTCCGAACGTGTTTGTTTATTATATGATAGGGAGAACATAACTGTTGTGTTGCTGCCTGGCTTCATTGAACATTTCCACAAAGTCTGGTGGAATGAAATGATAGGGCTGAATAATTAAGTAAATTAATGAGTTTATTCTGTGAGCAACTAAACACTTGGTATGTTGCTAGCTCATATCTCCACTGAGACATGAAAAGTCTTACTTTGTTCCTGGGGGTTATTTGTGTTGTGTGTGTGTGTGTGTGTAGCTGTGTGTGTGTGTGTGTGCGTGTGTGTGTGTGTGCGTGTAGCTGTGTGTGTGTGCGTCTGTGTAGCTGTGTGTAGGTGTGTGTGTGCAATGAGACATGAAAGGCCATATATTAGACCCTCATAATAAACACTGGAGCACAGTAATATCCAGCTTTATTAAGATCAATGCCTTGATGAAAAATAAACCAAGGTTTTCAACCCTAACAACATCACGACAATCCAATCCAACGCCATCCTCACCCTCTCTCCTCACCCCCTCTCTCCTCACCCTCTCTCCTCACCCCCTCTCTCCTCACCCTCTCTCTCCCCCGGTGGAGAGCCAGGGCCCCCTATAAACCATATCAATAAATGATTTGGGGATGTGAACCCTGGCTAAGTGCCTGGCTGTCTCCTGCTTCACTAATGAGCAGCCATGTTGTGGAAGAGAGAGCGGTGGGTTGGTTGGTATCTCCGGGGTGGGGTGGTGTGAGAGATGGTGCACAGGGATGAGTCATGTGTGTGTCTGCATGGGTTTCCATTCACACCCGTGTGTGTGTGTGTGTGTGCATGTTTATGTGTGTGCAGTGCCTGTGTGTGTGTGTGCATGTTTATGTGTGTGTGTGTGTGTGTGTGTGTGTGTGTGTGTGACAGCCCTGACTCCTGTGATCAGGGTTTAATCACCTCCTCCTCGGACGCAGCCCAGCACAGCCAGAGTTCCCATAAAGATGGTGACCCCCTCCGCCAAGAGATGGTGACCCCCTCCGCCATGACGCCCCCTGCTGTGTCACACAAGTGTTACGGTCGTCGTTCGTCTAGGTGAACAAATAAGGCTAACACACAGCGCTGACAGCGGCGGGCCCCGACCGGTGGTAAAAGTAGGGAAAAGGTCTCTTACCCGCTTGCCAAGTACAGGCTACTCCCTCCCCGTCTCCTGGACCGCCCACGCAGCCGTTTGTGTGGCGGACAGCTCGCACGCGGTTGGTCGTCGTTTAGGTTTGGATATCCAGTGCAAGGCGCGGTGGCACACCAAGAGTGTGGGTGGTAGGACGTCGGGGACAACCGGTCAATCGCAAGGTGGAGGTAGCTATGACCACTTCGGAGGTTCCCCCTTGCTACCGCCATCCGGGAGTTTAAAAACAATAAACCCCTCCCCTTAATTAGCGGGTCTCCAATCGGGAGTGTATCACTCCCCTTCCCCAATCACCACCAGGTGCAAGGCCGCCGCGCCACTAATGTGTTATCTTAAAAGTTACCCTAGAGAAAGGCCTCTAAACCTCCTCTCTCACCCTGCCACTAGGCGTGCGCATAACAGTCCTCCCCCCCCTCAAGAGAAAAGGACAACCCAAAATAATCCTAAAACACCAATATTTTTTTCCTTTTCGTATTTTCACTCCCCTAACTCTAGGAGTCCACTAAAAACATGTCACAATACACAATGATCGTCAGTAGTAGTAGTAGTATTAGTCTACCACAGTCCGGGTAAAAATCACGTCCGATAAGTCTGGGGATCCCAGAAACCATGGCCAAGGGAGTTCTATCTCCACCTCAACCACCGTCATCAATGGGCATCACCACCGGATCCCTGAACAACGCCGGGTAGGCCCATACCATAGCACAATAGGCACCTCCCACGTTCAGGACATCACGTCTCGCCGACAAAAGACAAAGCATTGCCACATCCCAGTCCTTGGGGCACTCCACACCAAATATCTGCATTGGCAAGGTCGGATGGCCCCTCTCACGAGCCCCCTGTAACTCGGGATGATAAGCCGAGGACAGTACCTGTGTGATCCCAAGCTCACACATGACCTTCTGGAACACTCCAGAGGTGAACCTGGTCGCTCTATCTGCCTGAACCTCTTTGGGCAGCCCCACAAGCGAAAAAGACTGCAGGCCCGCGACTCCCTGATCATCGGCGCCCAGATGTTGTGTATGGGGACCGCTTCTGGAAACCGCTTGGCCACATCCTCACTGGTCACCAAATAGTCCGGCTCTTTCCTGGTTCGGGGCAGAGGGCCAACCCCCTCCGCGATCACCCGACCTTCGTTAACCAAACGCTCCCGGGAGATGGTGGTATCCCGTACTGGAGCCAGAGAAGGATAAGGGTCTTCCTTTACTGAACACAGATGCTCACACCCCACAGCCTGAGCAAACACTGTGTCCGCAAGACTGACCAGGTCCCCCTCCTCAGCAGAGGGCGAAACCCCCCGGCCTCTTCTCAACCAGAGGTGGCACTTGACCAGCTTGGGCTTCCGCTTTCCGGGTCTGAATCACCACCTCCGGATGTTCTGGCACCAGCGGCGGCACATCTGGGACTTCCAGTGGAGTGAAAACCACAACAGGGGTCACACCTACTTGGAAACCTGCCAAATCCTTGCCTAATAAAAGGCTAGTGCCTGGAACGGGCAGCGTGGGCACCACACCCACAGTCATTTCTCCAGTCACTACCTCAGGACGCTCTCGCACCAGCGGAGGCCCTTTAGCTTCGGGCCAGTCACCCTCCCGAGCCACGACCTCGAAAGCCTCAAAAAGGGTATCCACATCCTCCTCTAAGAATACTGGCATCGGAGGTAGGGCGGAACGGACATCAAAACGGGGCTCCAAAGGCCCCCCCCCCACGGTTGGCCTTCAACCGGGCCAACTCCAACTGGGCCGACAGATTCCTCTGCCGCTCCTCCCTCTCTGCCTGAAGGTTCTTGTCTCGCTCCTCCACAGCCCACAACACCTCCAACTCCAGCGCTTCAATCAGGAGTTCAGCCAGTGCGGGTTTCAGGGTACCTTCTGGCACCTCTACCTCTTGCTCTGCCGCAAACTGCAACATCTGAGCTTCTGTAAGCTGTTGGAGCATTCGGCGGGAGTGCAACGCCATCCACCCCACCAGATCATCTCCCTGACAGTCACTAAACATGACAGCGGTAAATAGCCAAAAACGTCAACACCACACTGGCTAGCTTACAGCTACCAGCTCCAGTTCACCATGCACAGCCACTGCTGTCAACAAACCAACAATCCAGCTAGGCTACCAACACAAGCTAACACTCGTCTCACAGCTCCTACGCAAAGTAGATCCGCTACCTACGACAAGCCCAACACAACAAACAGCTGTCGCTAACACAACGCACTCCGTCACTCAAACGCCCTCCCTGCTAGCTAATATAATTAGCCCTAACAGTTCGGCATTACGTTTCGGACGAGCCCCCAATTGTTACGGTCGTCGTTCGTCTAGGTGAACAAATAAGGCTAACACACAGCGCTGACAGCGGCGGGCCCCGACCGGTGGTAAAAGTAGGGAAAAGGTCTCTTACCCGCTTGCCAAGTACAGGCTACTCCCTCCCCGTCTCCTGGACCGCCCACGCAGCCGTTTGTGTGGCGGACAGCTCGCACGCGGTTGGTCGTCGTTTAGGTTTGGATATCCAGTGCAAGGCGCGGTGGCACACCAAGAGTGTGGGTGGTAGGACGTCGGGGACAACCGGTCAATCGCAAGGTGGAGGTAGCTATGACCACTTCGGAGGTTCCCCCTTGCTACCGCCATCCGGGAGTTTAAAAACAATAAACCCCTCCCCTTAATTAGCGGGTCTCCAATCGGGAGTGTATCACTCCCCTTCCCCAATCACCACCAGGTGCAAGGCCGCCGCGCCACTAATGTGTTATCTTAAAAGTTACCCTAGAGAAAGGCCTCTAAACCTCCTCTCTCACCCTGCCACTAGGCGTGCGCATAACACACAAGGCTCGGAGAGTGTGTGTGTGTATGTGTGTGTGTATGTGTGTGTGTATGTGTGTGTGTCTGTGTGTGTGTGTGTGTGTGTGTGTGTCTGTGTTTGTGTGTGCTCTATTTGGAGTGTGTACGTGTGTCACAAGGCCACCCCGGGCCAGGAGAGGAAACGACTGTCCGGTAGAGGACATGGATGCTATTAGGTCACCCCGGGAGCCCTCCTCCAGGAGCCCTCCCCAGGGGCCCTCCCCCAGGGGCCCTCCCCCAGGGGCCCTCCCCAGGAGCCCTCCTCCAGGAGCCCTCCCCCAGGAGCCCTCCTCCAGGAGCCCTCCCCCAGGAGCCCTCCCCAGGAGCCCTCCCCCAGGAGCCCTCCCCAGGGGCCCTCCCCCAGGGGCCCTCCCCCAGGGGCCCTCCCCAGGAGCCCTCCTCCAGGAGCCCTCCCCCAGGAGCCCTCCCCAGGGGCCCTCCCCCAGGGGCTCTCCCCCAGGAGCCCTCCCCCAGGAGCCCTCCCCCAGGGGCCCTCCCCCAGGGGCCCTCCTCCAGGGGCCCTCCTCCAGGGGCCCTCCTCCAGGGGCCCTCCCCCAGGGGCCCTCTCCCAGGGGCCCTCCACCAGGAGCCCTCCCCCAGGGGCCCTCCCCCAGGGGCCCTTCTCCAGGAGCAACCCCAGCCAACCTCCATCTCTCTCTCTGTTTCTCTCTCTGTGTACTGCTGTCTGGAAACCTGGCTAAATGATACCTCTACATCTATACTGTATCACCCTCTCTCTCTCTCTCTCTCCTCTCTCTCTCTCTCTCTCTCGTCTCTCTCTCTCTCTCTTTCCATTCTTCTTTCTTTATCTTTTCCTTCCTCTCATCCCACATCCACCCCTGCCTCCACCCCACCCCTTCCACCCCCCCCATATCCTTCCCCCCCCTTAGCCCTACCACCCCACTCCACCCCCTCCACCCCCTCTACCCTCCACCCCCACATCCCCCCTTCCCTCCTCAGACACCACCAGACAATAAATATCATGTCACGAGGACGCCGATGCTCCTTCATGGAACACTGCCTGTTTATTAGCGTCGGGGGGACTTGAAGAGAAATGCTAACAGTGTTCATTAATGGTCCGCGGCGGCGTGATGAGCCATGGCAGTCCCGGGCACGGCGGCCAGAGACGGACGCCCGGTAATGGCCGCCGGTAAACGCCCGGCGTAATTGTGTCCAAATTGTACGCCGAGGCCCTCCCAAGGACTGACAGTGACAGAGCAATTATGGCAAGCCAAGCGAGCTGTGTCAAATTAGCCCCCCCACCACCACCACCACCACCAACCCCCACCCCCCACTCTCAACCCCCCCACCCCCCCCCACTCAGAGATGAGGAGTCATTTTTCTTGCCCTACAAAGCGGGGGAGTGACAGCTCCTTGATTGTGAGTGATGGGTGAAACCAGCTCTGCGACTGACGATATGATTTGTCAATAGCTTGTATTTGAAAGCAGCGTGTCAGAGTGTGCATTGAGATGTTGGGGCTGGCAGATTGGGAGTGGGAGGTGTGTGTGCGCGCGTGTGTGTTGGACTGTGTGTGTGTCAGTGTGTGTGTGTGCGTGTCTGAGGTGATGTATTAATGTGTGTGTGTGTGTCTGAGGTGATGTATTAATGTAAGTGTGTGAGTGTGTGTGTGTGTGTGCGTGTCTGAAGTGATGTATTAATATGTGTGTGTGTGTGTGTCTGAAGTGATGTATCAATGTGTGTGTGTGTGTGTGTCTGAAGTGATGTATTAGTGTGTGTGTGTGTGTGTGCGTGTCTGAGGTGATGTATTAATGTGTGTGTGTGTAAGTGAGTGTGGCATGCATAGAGGGTGTGCCCTCTGTCTTAATCATGTCTGTGTGGACAAGAGTGTGTGTGATGTCTACAGTCTTTGCCTTCGTGTTTGTGTGTGTTTGGGCACGTGCGTGCGTGTGTGTGTGTGTGTACCTGACCAGCGAGTGCGTGTGTGTGTTTGGGCACGTGCGTGCGTGTGTGTGTGTGTGTGTGTGTACCTGACCAGCGAGTGTTTGTGTGTGTTTGTGCCCGTGCGTGCGTGCGTGTGTGTGTGTGTGTGTACCTGACCAGCGAGTGTGTCAGAGGGAAGGTCATCGATGAGTGTGTGCTGTCAGAGAGCGATCACACACCACGGAGCAGCTGTGTGTAGGTAATTACATGTGACTGCTGAAGAGGCCGTGTCCTTATCTCAAGCCCTACCTTGACTTCATCATCCATAATTGACTGCAGTCGTCCAGAGTTAGGAGACGGGATGGACTCTCTGTTTGAGAAAACTTTTAGAGGACTTTTCCTCATTTAACTGAAGACACTTTAACTCCTGATGAATGTCCTGGGATGGAAGTCATAAAGGAAGAATCACAAATGGTTGACTGCATGTTTTTATTTGCTGTGTGTATGTGTGTGTTGGGGTGTGTGTGTGTGTTGAGGGGGGGCTGTTTGACTATCCTGGATAATATTATGCACACAAAGTGGTATGATGACTGAGGTTATTGGCTGCTTGAGCAAAGTTTAGGCAGAGCCCACAGCTGCATGAACACCTCAACCAGCAGGATCGATGGTGTTGATGATCCCCCCCCATGTCGATCCATACATGCAAACACATTCTAATAGATTTTCCTTCATTGATCTGGCGTATGCTTCTGTGCAGCCCATGGCAACCCCCACAGCAAAGAGTCAGCTGTCTGTACACTATATAACTACAGATGATTATTATTATTATTGTTACAGCAATCAATGTTTTTCAATTTTAATTAGTACTTTCTTCACGTTGAATAAAACCAAAGTAACTTATACATGAAAAAGAAGGATTAGCTGGAGGAATGTGATCATGTATCATTATGTACATAAATCATAAATCCACTTCATAATCACAAGAATAGTCATTATCATCATTCATTGTCACCGTGCATGAATATGTATATGCTTTTGAAATTCTATCACCTATTAAGTGTTTTCCACGCCTTGTCACAGTCAATATTCACCATTAGAGCGCACCTGATATGTTAGTGTATTTACAGCATAAATGTGTGTGTGTGTGTGTGTGAGAGAGAGAGAGAGAGAAGAGAGAACATATCTAAGTTTGAGTCTAAGTATATCAATCTCGTTATCACCATTACTGTCACTTTCAGCTCATCACTCTCAAATTAGATTGAATAATAGATGGCTTTTGGGCATAAATGTTAATGTGGAATTGCATAGAATTTGATGTTCTGAAGATGTGACATCCTGTGGTTAACCTCTTAATATTTAGAGAGGGACCCCAGGTCTTCACTTCTGCCAAAAAACTCTCGAATAAGAAACTGAGGGCTTATAACTTTTTTGGTAAACTTTCCTCTTAGCCTTAGCTAAACATGCCTGACCCCATGTTCCCACTGTGCCGCTGCTTGGATAACAAGCTAGCCAGTTTGATTATTGATTTTTCCGAACCTGTGGTTTTCACTAATGTAGTTAAGATAACATGTCATCTCTGATTAAGATGACAGAAGAGGCATGTGTGTGTATGTATGAGAGACGAGAGAGAGAGAGGAGACAGAGAAAGACAGACAGAGAGAGACAGAGAGAGAGACAGACAGAGACAGACAGACAGACAGACAGACAGACAGAGAGACAGAGAGACAGAGAGACAGACAGACAGACAGACAGAGAGACAGAGAGACAGAGACAGAGAGAGAGAGACGGTACCTCAGGAAGCTAAGTTAAGCTAACGTAAGGGGCTCCGTGTCTTGGCTGATTACATATTGATGTGAGACAGAGGGACGGTGGGGCGCACCTCTGCTGTGTGTTTAAAGGGAATCTTAACACCCACCAGGTAGAGCCCTGAGGACTGAGGCCACTAAACCTCCCCCCACGCTGGGCTTCACTCCCAGGCTGGTGGAGGTGGAGCCACAGGCCTTCACCACGAGCGGTGGAGCGGGGGAGAGCGGATGGAGGTTGGCTTTCTTCTCTTTTTCTCCTCAGTGTTAGAATTTGTGTTTGTTGTGATTTGAATGATGTGTGGTACTGTGATGGATGCAGCAAAAGGGATCGTTCAGGCCTGGCTTGTCACTTCCTCCTCCTCCACTTCCTCCTCCTCCACTTCCTCCTCCTCCTCCTCCTCCTCCTCCTCCACTTCCTCCTCCTCCTCCTCCTCCTCCTCCTCCTCCACTTCCTCCTCCTCCACTTCTTCCTCCTCCTCCCCTTCCTCCACTTCCTCCTCCTCCCCTCCTCCTCCTCCACTTCCTCCTCCTCCTCCACTTCCTCCTCCTCCTTTACTTCTTTACATATGTGAGCCTCCCTCTTTAGGTTCAGATACGCAGATGAGTACAGCTGCAGCAGACCCTCTGGCTGATGAATAATTGACATCGTCCTTTACACAACCCTTCTAAGAGTCTAGTTCTTTATTCAGGGTTTTTTTCCTATATATGCCTAAAATGATGGCCTGTTTTACTTAGTGGCTAAGTGTGTGTGTGTGCGTGTGTGTGTGTGTGCGTGTGTGTGTACGAGCGTGTGGTGTGTGTGTGCGTGTGTGTCGGGTGTGTGTAGTGTGTGGTGTGTGTGGTGTGTGCTGGCAGGTCGTTCTCTCTGACATGTTGGACCACTTTTCCAGGGATGTGTGTGTTTAGAATATTGTACTGTACGGTTCAGTCGACCACAGTAACGGGACTACTTCCTGGTCTCCTCCCTCACCGTGGGATTCATTACAAACTATCCAATCAGGTGGCAATAAACCATCATGTCATTGATATTAACAATGTAAAGTACTAACTAGAGATACGTCTGGAACTATCAGGATCTGGCATACCCAGGTGTGTCCAGGTAGAGCTGGAGGATCTGCTGTTCATCCTTTCCTTTCCTATAAAGTTTTCTTCAAAACCTGGAAAGAGTTTACAGATTTTGATAGCTGTCGTCAGGTTGAAAAACAATGTTTTTGGGGTTTTTTTCGAAAGGTTTCGAAATATTTTCCAATATCACATCTGGACCTGATAGCTGTCGTCAGAATAAGTGACCTCCCTATTATTTCGGATCTGTATATCCCAGCATCAAATGATTCTTACTGTATATTGAGGGGACTAGTATGACTAATTGTCAGAAAAGTTGAAGATGTAACCTTTTATTCTGTATGAAATGACAACGTTTTCTTAACTTCTTCACCGACTGACTGTGCAATACTTGATACAGATTAATATTGTAAATCATTTTTTTCAACAACAAAACATTTTTTACTCAGGATATGACACACAGAGGTTAAACAATTGCTGCCACTGCAGTCTCATTAGTAGTGGAGAACTATTGCACCGTAGACAGTAATACTACTTAGTAATACCAGCTCACCTCCACCCTCCACCCTGCATGTGGCCTTCCGTCCCCAGTGAGGTATTTATTAGCACGGTTGCCAAATGTTGTTTATTCATAAGACATTGTTTAAAGCGGGCAGATGTATATTTTGTCATGGCTCCGTATTTGTCAGATGACTTGTGGGACATCTTGAGGAAGGCTTCCTCTTTCTCTCTCTCTCTCTCTCTCTCTCTCTCTCTCCATGTCTCTCTCTCCATGTCTCTCTCTCTATGTCTCTCTCTCTATGTCTCTCTCTCTCCATGTCTCTCTCCCTCTCTCCTCTCTTCTCTCTCTCTCTTTCTTCCTCTCTCTCTCTCTCATCTCTCTCTCTCTCTCTCTCCTCTCTCTCTCGCCCTCTCTCTCTCTCCCTCTCTCTCTCTCTCTCTCTCGTCTCTCTCTCTCTCCCTTTCCCTCTCTCTCTCTGTCTCTCTCTCTCTCTCTCTTCCTCTCTCTCTCTCCTGAGACCGACGGCTTGACAGGTCGATCCTTCCTCCCCTCTCTTCCTCTCCACATCCAGCGTAATGAAAACTGAACATGCAGTTCTCCCCTTCTCTCTCCATCTCTGTCCATCCCTGTCTGTCTGTCTATGCGTCTCTGTGTATCTGTCCGTGTGTCTTTCTCACTCCCTCTCTCCCTCTCTCTCTCCCTCTCTCTCTCCCTCCCCCCCGACAGGGGCGATGCGGCCAATGGGATTTCATTCCGTGGCCGGGGGTTGTCAGGTGAGACAGCCAATGAGCAGTCAAAGTGTCAGGCGACGCTGAAACAAAAGAACCCAGTCTTTATTCTGAGGAGCGGAAGAGTGGCGGGGGGGCGGCGAGGTGCGAGGGCTTGCATGTATAATTAAGTGAGGGAGGAAGCAGGGGACACTTAATCTTGCCCCTAATGCCCATCCTCGCTCCATCACCGGGGCCCTCTGGGGGGGCGTACCCCACAGGCCCCTCCTCGGGTCAGCGCTGTCCCCCAACTGTCATTGGACGGAGCTCTTCTTACAGAGGGCGGAGGAGCTGTTTGCTTGGTGCTTTGGCGCTAATCCATTCATCATGGCATTGTTCCTTTAAAGAACGCACAGGCCAGGCCCGGGGTCCACGAGAGAAGCCATTTATCATCAGGGAGGAGAGAGAGGAGGGAGAGAGGGAGGGAGAGAGGGAGAGAGGGAGGGAGGGAATGGAGATGGAGATATGGAGATACATATTTTACCTGGAGTTATTCTGAAAGGACTTTGTTATAAATGGGCTTGTCCCTGTTTTTTAACTAGACCCACCATTAATGAAACAATGGATGTAGATCTGCATCATCACAATGTCTCTTGGTGTTCGGAAAAGCACAATATGTCACCAGTCTGTTGACCCTTCATCATTAATTAGCCTTCTTGACTTCTTGGTGTGTGAAATAAACCTTAAAAACAGCAGAAGGAACGGCCTTCCAGTGGGCCTCTGTGAGGCTGGGTGTCTGCTGTGCATTAAACAGCTGTGAACAGAATAATGTTTTGATGATATGTTTTGTGAGCCAGACTGAGGATAAACGATATACAATGTATTCCACAGGCAGAGTTAAAGGGGACATTATGTGCCTGTCTAATAGGAGTGGCTGTCGGCATCATGTCTAATTCATTGGTGGGTACTAGAGGGACTAGAGGGACTATCTCCTGCAGACCAGAGGTCCTCTACTGACTAAGCCCCCAGGAGAATCATCCTCCTCTCCTCTTTCTCCTTCCTCCTCCCCCCTCTCCTCTTTCTCCTCTTTCTCCCCCTCTCCTCTTCTCTATCCCCCTCTCCTCTCCTTCTCTCCTCTTCTCTCTCCCTCTCCTTCTCTCCTCTCCCCCCCTCTCCTCTCCTCTCCTCTCTTCTCTCTCCCTCTCCTTCTCTTCCCCCCCCTCTCCTCTCCTCTCCCCTCTTCTCTCCCCCCCTCCTCTCCTCTCCTCTCCTCTTCTCCTCCCCTCTCCTCCTCTCCCCCCCCTCTTCTCCTCTCCCCTCTTCTCTCCTCCCCCCCTCCTCTCCTCTCCTCTTCTCCTCCTCCTCTCCTCTCCCCCCCTCCTCTCCTCTTCTCCTCCTCTCCTCCCCTCTCCCCCACCCTCTTCCCCTCTGCTCTCCTCCTCTCTCCTCTCCTCTCCCCTGTCCCCTTCCCAGCTAAGGTCCAGTGTTGCAGTGATGGTCGTAGCGGAGGAGATCTCTATAATACAGACTATTATGTGGTCTCACCGCTGACACTAATGGGATGTTACAGCGATTTAGAATGATTTAATGTCTCCCAGGTTGGGCCCCTAATGGCCCTCTTTATACCACGGTGCCTATTATGAATGGCAATGACACTGTTGTGAAGGGCCCAGGTTTTTTTAGGCTCTGCTCAAACACTGTGACAGGTGCCTTTCTCTTCTAGGAGGAGTTGGAGTGGAGGGGGGCAGGGGTGTGTGGAGGGACTGGAGGGTGTGTGGGGGGGGCAGGGTTAGGGAGGGGAGGAGTGGAGTGACTGCAGACCTTATTGTGTAGTCTGTCTGGCTCTTGTTATCCTCAACAGAATGTTTGCTGTCAGTTGGGTTTGGAGTATTTTGGAAAAAAATCTTCTTTTCACTGCTTTTCTCCTCTCCTCTCTTTTCTTCACGTCTTTTCTGATGTCCTCTCCTCTCGTCTCCTTTCATCATAATGGACTGCCCGTTGTACTGCCCAGAATGAAGCCTATTGATCACAGGTAACAGAGAGAGGCTTTTGAGCACACCACTGGTTCCCTGCTCTGTTTAATGATGCCTTCCTACAGAACCCAGACTGACCTCCCCACCTCTCCACGCTCCACACTCATTAGGATTAAACAGCCATTGTGACAGGGAGGCAGACTTTCCCCCAAACCCTGGGCCTGCATGCCCATGCACCCCCCAGCAACCTTGAGGAGGGCGCCCAGGTTGGGGGGGTGTGTGTTGGGGTGGGCAGGGGGAGGAGTGGGCCCAGGTTGGGGGGAGGTGTGTTGGGGTGGGGGAGGAGTGGGCCCAGGTTGGGGGGAGGTGTGTTGGGGTGGGGGAGGAGTGGGCCCAGGTTGGGGGGAGGTGTGTTGGGGTGGGCTGGGGGAGGAGTGGGCCCAGGTTGGGGGGAGGTGTGTTGGGGTGGGCTGGGGGAGGAGTGGGCCCAGGTTGGGGGGAGGTGTGTTGGGGTGGGCTGGGGGAGGATGGCTGGGTGAGGAGTGGGCCCAGGTTGGGGGGAGGTGTGTTGGGGTGGGCTGAGTGAGGTGTGTTGGGGGGAGGTGTGTTGGGGTGGGCTGGGTGAGGGGTGTTGGGGTGGGCTGGGTGAGGATGG
>CAEFZP010002581.1:167500-221034 GCA_903064625.1 Mallotus villosus | reverse complement strand
TTTGGGGGGGGTACTCCTGATTCCTTCACAAATATGAGGGCCATCATCGGTAGTCCTCTGCGCAAGTGAGACGACGTGCATCAAAATACGGTTCCTCTGACCTAATGGAATAAGAACAAATATTATGTTTAGCTCCAGACATGATTTGTTTAGTTCATTTTACAAAGTTTTTAAAAACACTAACCCCTTGACTGTCGAAATCTGTACAGTTTTCCTGTTGCCATCTGCACAAACAGCAAGCATGTTGGGTGTACATGCCGGGCAGGTGAAGTGCTCTACACTGGCCATTTTCTCACATTGATACTGGCAGAATGTGTACTCCATGAAACTTCTTTGAAACATGTCTCCATGTATTTTCCCAGCCTGTACATGTACAAGTTGATTAGTAAAAAGGAAAATAAAATAGCTACACTAATATTCTCCTATCTCTAAATAAGGAAACTGTGGTCCACGCCGATCTTACCCTTCCAAAGTGACATGTCCTCCTCTCCAACATTCGCAGAAACCCTTGTCTCGACAAACCGGGTGCCACCGTTTTCATCTCTTCAAAGGTGCTGAAGACGTCTACCGCAAACAGTGTGTCAGCATTTACCGATGCTGGCCAATACCCACTTCTAATGAGGTCACTCCTGTCAGGTGTCCACTGTGCCAAACATGATCTGCACAGCAAGTGTGGCAAGTGCAAATCATACCGACCTAAAATCAAAAATAAGTAAATTAAATGCTTGTTTTTTTGCTACACACAAGACAATAACAAATTAAAATATAAAGCCATTCTTCATACCATTTATGCAAACAAAGATGATTGCTCTGCCAGCTGATTCTGCAATGTTTGCAGGGCCACAAGTGCACAACTGGACAGGTCTCTCATAGGCAGTAGACGTACTGAGGAGAGAAGTTCAATTAGGAAACTGAAGAATGTCAAATTCAGATTGTAATTTAAGAAATATATATTATTTACTGCAGAACAAACAAATTGCTACCTTGTTTGAACAGTATATATCTGCCATCCTTTTGCATACAGCACTCTGTTGGGTCAATGGGCTTGTATATTCCATCAATGCAGGACTCCCTGTTATGGAGTGTGAGTTTTGCATGGATGCGGATGTCACAATCCATACACAGCCACTCCTCTGGCATGCAGTCTCTGCAGCGAATGATGGCAGGAGATGTGCAGTGGATGCAGTTCTTCTCTGGAACCACATTGCAGGACAGCAAGGAGCTAAGGTGATAAGACCTTGCTTTCCGCCACTCTTCTTGGGCTGCTGATTGGCGCAAGCTCCATGATGTGGATGTGGAAGGCGCCTCACTTGCTCCTTGAACTTCTCCTGAAAGAATGTCCTGCAGTTTTCTGCATCTCACTGTCTGAAGGACAAATAAAATGATCATGTGTTTCATGCTTTTTACTAACTTGTTTAGTTACAGTAAGGTGTCATCTTACCAAATAAGCAGTTTAACTGGGTCACTGTAGGAACCTCCTCAGCTGACTCCAAAGGAGTAGAGTCCTTACTGGTAACCACAGAAACAACTGATAGAATAATAGAAAGGAAAGAAATATATAATGAAAAATGTAGATGTACAAAATACACTGTTATATATACATGTAAAGGTTATAATACGTAACCTTTACATGTAAATACATGTTTAATGACCAACAGGTTTACACAATATTTTTCAGCCCATCACCCACTAATCAAACTCCCGTTGCTTTTGTTTACAATGAGGGCAGTAATACGATAGTTATACAATATAAGATTCTTGAGGGGAGTGATTATCTCGGAAGACATGGACTACCTGTAGCTGAACGTCGTGAACGCGTCTCTCCGCTTCTGCTCCTTTTAATCAGAGGACGTCCCTCACCATCTCTCTCCACCCAGCGGACTTGAAATGCACCTTGAGTGGATGCTGCTTTGGCCTGCGTTACAGCAAGTGAGCATTGTATGATAACACTGAAATATAGAAAACTCTGAAGCAGTTTATACGAATTCCAATACTACAAGATTACTGCCTTGATAAAGACACTCACTTTGTTTTCAGCAATAAACATGTCGGCAAGGAAAATAGCATCCTCTACATGCATGCCATGCCATGGCAATGCCATGGCAATATACTATGCTAATTTTGAGAGAGAAAGAGAGATGAAGAGAAAATAGAAAAAATAGAATGGCTCTTAAAAGAGCCGTTGTTTTTTTATGGAAAGTGAGTAAAGGTACTGTAAATGGTCAAAGAAGGTCAATGAAGGTGGTGGGTATAATAGAATCTGTTGAAAAACACAAAACATTGTTTTATTTCTCTTGCAGCAACATTTCATGGATTTCTTTGTCATAAATGCAGAAATGTATCAAAATATAGAAATATAGAAATAACTGGGATGCTGTTACTGCAAAAACATTGTTATTTCTCTTGCAGCAACATTTCATGGATTTATTGTCATAAATGCAGAAATGTATCAAAATATAGAAATAACTGGGATGCTGTTACTGCATATTGCAAACACCTTAAAGGATCTAAAATAAATTAAATTAATCATCAAGAGGGCAGTATAATTGTTTCCGGAAGTAAAAGCAACTTTAGCTAGCATTAATTTTGAACTAGCATCGAAGCTAGTCGTAAAGCCGGTAAACACTACACTAAACTGCTAAAGAGAGCTAAGCTAAATGCTAAAAAGCGCTAGCTAACTAACGTCAAAGTACTCCTTTGGTTTCATCTAACGTTAATTACCCTCGGCTTTCTAACAGCCAAATTAAATGCAATAAAAATAACAACACTCAAGCAATCAAAAACGTTTGAACAAACGACATTTTAATTATTTAGCGGAATTATTAAAAGGGGGGGAATCGTCCCAGCTCCATCAAGCCGGTAAACACTACACTAACCTGCTAAAGAGAGCTAAGCTAAATGCTAAAAAGCGCTACCCTCGGCTTTCTAACAGCAAAATGAAATGCAATAAAAATAACAACACTCAAGCAATCAAAACGTTTTCAACCAACGACATTTTAATTATTTAGCAGAATTATTAAAAGATCGTCCAGCTCCATTTTACCTGCTTATTTGTGGTCTGTGGGATTTGTGGTCTGGGGGATTTGTTGGCAGTTAATTGAATTATCGCCCCCTGTTGGTAGTCCTCCTTCATATACGCGTGTAATGTTCACGCTTTGGCGAGGCAAAACGTGACACTCACACGCCTTGCCTAGTGGGCCAACGTGACTATTACACGCTTTGCTGTGATACCGGGTTGGATATATATATAAATACGTAATATATATATATGCATGTGACAAATGTTGTACCGTATCTAAAAAATTAAAAGTAAAAATAAAATGTTGTATCTATGCGAAAACAATCAACTGGCCTAGCATTGTATTTTTTTCTGAATAAACTGAGAATGGACCTGGTTGGATAATTCTGCTCAAAATGAGTGCATTTTACATGCCCAGAATACTAGTGTGTTTGGGGTCATGGTAAATGGTTTTTGTTATGGGGTGTGAAAGAGTGGAAACTATATGTGCTTTTCCTTATTCTAGCTGGTGGGCGTGTAAGTTGTTTATCAAGTATTTACCAGAGCAATACTCCTGTAGGCTGTTGGAGCAAGCTTAACCTTCATTTATCTGTGCAGGTTTTGACAGCTACCTTTCCATGTTTCTTTCTCTGACAGCTACCCTGAAGTCCTGGCCAAGTGGGACAACTTCTTTCAGGTACATGTAAACTGACTGTTGCCCAGTCATAACGCGAGGCAGTTTCCATTCCCATCTAAATGTTTGAAATCTGTTGCATGCCTGCAGGAGCTTTACAAGAACTTGGCCTTCCTACATTGTTATTTCAGTTGACGTATGTTTGCGCACTAAATTGGCCTAAAGGCTGCTCACTTAAGATGTATTGAGGGAATTTTCATTCACATTTCACTTTGACATTTTATTGCAAATAATTTACAATAATGTACATAGAGAAGTGGAAGCTGTAAGACAACAATTCAAAGACACTATGTTACACCTACATCAGCCATCTTACAGCAGCTTCTGAACCTGATTTAATCAGTTTTAGCAAGGGGTGTCTATTAGTATGTACAGTAAGGGAATAAAATGTATTCTAAAGAAATGTCATGATTGTGTCATAAGACGTTGTTCTCCACGTTGTGGATCAGGCCGATGTGAGGGAGATGAGGGTGGGTACAAGGCCAAGCAGCAGCACCAGCAAGCTGGGGTGGTGGGCTCCAGCATGGTCAGGGGAAGGTTCCAGATTGCAGTCCTTGTAGGGCTCAATGCAGGCTGCATAGGCCATGACATGGGCAATGTAGCTCTGCTCCTGGACCCCGTGGAACAGGTGGCTCATGGGGCCCTTGGAGAATATGGCCACATCCTCAGAGCCATGCGTTTCGGATTCCAGAGGGACTGCTGACTGTTGTATGTATTCCTTGGTCGCTGAGGATAAATGGGATTGAAGAAGATTCAGACTTGCATGGTGTGTAATGCCGTTGTTTTAATCTAATGCAAGCACTATACGTTATAATAACACCCCTGTTTCTTTCCCATGAATTCATGCATATGTAATTCCTATGAATATCACAAGGGGGCGCTAGTAGAATATTTTTGCCTAAAACGGAATATCTGACAGGAATTCCTCCATCATGATTTGACAACAAGTACCTGCAACACTGGCATTCACATCTGGGCGACTTCCATTAATTATGTGACCTGGTCCATTTCCATAGAGGGTAGTGGTGAATCGTTTATCATCCAGAGCATTTATCCGGGTCAATCCTTTTAGAGGCATATGCACACCATTAGGTATTTCTGTAGTATGTTTAATGTTTTGTAAAATGTAAACAAATAAATAAAGTTTTACCCAAGACAGGATTTCCTCTTGCTGCATATCCCCCAAATGAGAAGACATGGGAATGGTCGGCGGTGACCACAGATAACGTGTCCAGCTCGTTGGTCAGTTCAGCTGCTCGTCCAATCGCCCGGTCAAACTCCACTGCTTCCGTCAGGGCATAGCTGGCTTGGCTAGCGTGGTGACCATGGTCAATTCTCCCCCTTGCGGTTTAAAATATGTCCATAGTCGTGGCATAAGTAAGCAGTAGTTGTAGTGAATACATAAAAACATGTTTCAATGTAAAAGTATTTAAAGCTAACATCCAAAATCATCACTAACAACATTTGAGTTCAGTCTCCACAGTATGGAGTTCCAGAGACAAGGTACTCATCTTCCACGAATAGGTAGAATCCATTTGGGTTCCTGCGAAGGATCTTGATGGCTTTCTCCGTCATTTCAGTGAGAGAGGGGTCCATGGAAGGGTCACGATCCTGCTCGAAACGGGCGTCTTTCGGCTCAAACAGGCCTGCAGGTAGGAGACATGATCTGGTAATATTTACTGCTGCTACACACTACCAATCATCATAATCTCATGGAGGCAGGAGTCAAGGACGTAAGCTTACAATAACAAATTACTACTACTACTATAGTACTGATACGAAGACTGCTGCTGCCGATTATAGTTGTCTTTTCATAAAAATACCAGTGATTACATTTTGGGCTTCCAGTTTTAATAAATGCAATCAATCCTTACTGTGAAGCAAAGTTGTGAACTGTTCCAAATCATAACCGTTAAATATCAATTTGGAACAATTAAATTACATATTTACATGCATATTACAGCTAAAACTTCCCTTGCACTATTTGGGTGACTTACTCTGGACAAGAATGGTAAAGTATATCTTACTGCTTTTACATTACCTTGAGAACCCTCAGTCACTATCACTAAAATGATGGTCGGTGTTCCTGACACAAAGATTGTGAGCAATGTAGAAAAGTGTGTTTCGAACCATCCCCCAAAGAAAACTCTTACCCATCAGGAAATCAGTCTTCTCTGCGTTCACTTTGTCAAATTCAGCTTTGTTCCAAACATAATGTGCATTCTGAGGGCATGAGACAGAAGGGAAAAGACTAATATATAAGTAGTTAAGGATTTGAGGTGTCTTTTTGTAGTCACACAGCATACAAGTTGTCATGAGAGCCCCTCCAAAATGTCTCCATTATCATTACGTCCAATGGTAGTCATGACTGATTTTGTTGACTGACAGACAGACACAATTTACTTTTTTGCCTTGCAGCCACACAGCAGTGAGGTCAGTCTTGTCCAGGCGATCGCCTTTCATCGTTGGGTACTCTGGGTCGACGGTCTCATTGCTGAACATGTACTGCCTCCCTCCGCCAAGAATGACCTATCACAGCAAACACAGGGAAGGACAGACAGTTAAGCCAATGGGAGTCCATGTTTCAATGAATGGTTCCTGGGATGATGTGGTGAATGTATGACAAGGATGTCCCCCAACTCCAAAGTTAAATAGTTGGTAATGAGTGTTGAATATTTGGCGGTACGAAAACAACCACACAATTATCCAACACTGCAAAGACACTTCTCTATTCTACTCAGTCGGAGGCCCTGTTGATTCCCAAGCAGTGTCTGAGCTCAAACGTCTGCCTCATGTCGTACATTGATCTCCGTGTTGTGGACCAATTGGTAGGCGATGTCGCGGCAGCCTCCGGCAACGGCGTCGTCAGGGAGGTAAGCGTCACTGTACCAGCCGCGGTCGGCAGTGTGAGAGTACGCAGCCCCAGGAGAAGCGTGCTGAACGCGAGCAGTGGAAACTATTCCCACTGACTTCCCTAGAAACACAAATAGATACAGAAGCTTTGTAGAATACAGTAGAGAGCGGAACACTATTATATTGATCCCAAGGGGGGTTTCTTTGGATAAAAGCATCTGCTAAATGACAGGAATAAATGTGATAGAAACGTTAAAGTACTCATCCAAAGAGCCATTATCTGTATAGTCAGTAACCTCACATATAAGGCGCAAACCTACATGCCTGCCAATTTTCTATTGCCAATGGCTCAATATCTACATTTCCAACGTGAGCCTTAAGGCGTCTGATAAAGACACTGTGTGTGCTGGTCCTTGCTGGCCTTTCCCTTATTGATAACCACTGGTTGGTATAAGGTCAAAAGGTGCCTATGCCTGGGACGTGAGAAAAGAAAGCTAGCAGGTGAGGAGAAGAAGCTAGGACACAAGGAAGATGACGTGAAGTTCTGTACAGTAAGTGACAGCTTTGTGTACCAGCAGGCCACCCCAATGCTTCTTGTGGGAGGTGGGAGAGGAGGCGAGGGCATGAGAAAGCGGCCGCCCTACCTGCCATCTTGGCACGGTGGAGTACCGATTTGACCTCGTTGCCGAAGGTGCTGCTGCAGTCGGTGCGCCGAGCAGAAGCACTGAGCCCCAGGGTTCCGTAGTTTGCCTTCACACCACACAGGTAGGCCGTGGCTGTACCAGCACTGTCGGGCATCTGCTGGTCAACGTTGTATGTCTGCAAGGGGAAGCCACAGGCCACACCCACAAAAACACACACACACACCGACCACATGCATGCACACTTTTAATTGTCTAGAGACATCAAGCGGGAACTTTTTCCCAGGGTCAACTTTACAAAACATGCCCAGGAAGGCCAGGGCAAGATGGGAAAATAATGGATAGATTGTGGAGACCTTAGACAAGGCCAGGTAAGGAAATGTGTCCATGACCAGACTCGACTCCTCTCCCGGCTTCCCCTCCATCTGCCCTTTGAGGATACGTGCCGCAGTTATGGTAGGTATGCCCATGCCTAGGAAATGGGTGGGACAGGGGACAGACAACCTTTACACAAGTCAGACATGAGGAGGACTGCTCCTGGGCGGAACCCTCCTTTCACGTGATATAATTAGAGCTTATGAGTCAAGGTCTACCTCTCCTTCTTCATAGACTTATTTCAAGAGAGACGGACAGAGACTTTAACTTACCTAACTTTACTGGCAGAAGAAGATAGTGCTAGCTTTCCAGGAAAAGTTTGATGAATTGGATGAAATAAATCTCTATTAAATTATGATTTTTTTAATGTATATTTAAATACGTTTTCATCTGCCCATCCAGGTGAAACTCTCGTGTTTGTTTACATAAATTGTTATGGCTGTTTAGTTTTAAAACCCAGTCATGCTGTGGATCTGTGATCAGACCTTCAAACACTGGGTGAAAACAAGCTACTCTTTAACCGATAGATAGATAGCTCATGAATAAACGTGAATAATTCTCTGGCTAGTCTATTTTGTGAATCTGAAGGATTTGATGTACACAGTAAGTTACAAACTGGCCTTTTACATTGGTGTTTGTTTGCCATCACACCACTTTAGTTATGAAAGTAAAGATCTATGTCACAACTTCCCTGCAGTGACAGACAATGAATGTACACTCATTTATAAGCAATTTATTAATAGTGCTGAAATTGCTTGACCCGCAGGATTTTGACTAAGGTTTTTATTTAATAAGGGCTTGATGGATGTAATCCTTATCGATATTTGATGAAGTGCTCAGTCCAAGTACACTGCCACATTATATTGCTCTAGAGTGTGTGTCGTATACTTCTTATCACATATTTGCACTATGCTCACTGCATCAACACCTCAACACCTCATTTAACCTACAATTAAGAATTGTCAGTCAGATTTTCCGATTCTCTCCCGATCTTTCTCTCTCTCTCTCTCTCTCTCTCTTTCTCTCTCTCTCTTTCTCTCTCTCTCTCGCTCTCTCGCTCTCTCTCTTTCTCTCTCTCTTTCTCTCTCTCTCTCTCTCTCTCTCTCTCTCTCTCTCTCTATCTCTATCTCTCTCTCTCTCTCTCTCTCTTCCTCTAAGTTAAGTCATTTACCATCCCCCAGGAAAAGAATGAGGTTCTTGGCTTGATGGAGATTAGGCTTCACATCCAGAGCCTTCTGCAGAGCCTGCTTGGCTTTGTTGTTCCAGTAGCTTGGGTGCAGCTCTTCCTCTAAAAAATGAACACAGAATACACAGTCGTGATGTTTCGTCTACCCAAAATGGCATCCAACCACAAAAGAAACCGTGAGGAAAGAACTTTTTAGTCAGACCTGACCCGGCCAAAAACGAATAGCAGTACAGTTTATGTGTTATTTATTATTAGCTGAGTCACTAATTGTGTTCAGTACTGTGGTTTATATTTTTCATGGGAAAAAAGTAAGCTTATAGAGTAGGACTGTAGAGTAATCCAAATATGATGGTTAAAATGTCTAAAAATATATTTTATTACAGTATTTTACAGTCTTTCGATTCATTTCTGAGAAATTACATTTATCGATTGAAAAACAAAAAGATTGTCTTTTCTTCTACTCACCTGGAATGATAGAAAAAGTCGAATCCAAAGAGAGGAAGAGTAGTAATCCAAGAATGATTAGGGCTTGTTGTGCAGCCATGGTCTCGCGTTACATGTGCGTTAACGTTAGAAATGGAACCAAAGTCAGGAGGGTTTAAACTCAGACCTGGGTGCAAAGGGCACACTGACGGGGGCAGATTTCCCATGTGCATTAGTGGGTGTTATGCATGAGGACACACACACACACACACACATATATAACACACACATGCAGTTACTTGACTGTTTGATTGTCGTGTTATGATGTTATGTTTTTGTTTAGTTTTTTTGATTAGGAAAGGTTTTTGAAGAGTGAACTTTGCCAAAACAACCTTGAGGGGGCCTCTCAGAGAAGGTTTTGTAGAAGTCTAGGAACCACACTGGTTCTAAGGAGTCACTCTTCTAAGTTGTACTATTAGCAAGGAATACTGATGCTATTGTCTATGATTATACAGTATACACAACAGAGGTTTTATTCTAACAAGTGTTTGACGAATGTGATGGAAAGACACATAAGAGATCTTTAATGCATGCCCTGTCCGGTGTTCCATGCTCCATGCTGTGTAATGATATACTGTTGTTGAAAATTGTGCTTGAAAACAAGTTGTTAGCATGTTTATAGTTGGATTTCATGATGCAATCGAGAGAGGGTAGCAAACGTGAGAAATGCCAGAATAGTCTATTAAATTGCAGCTTTCACTTTTCCCAGGTTTCAACAAACTCTTTAACATCAATTGATAGATACAGCTTTTATGTCTCGTGAAGGAATGATTCCCCTGGCGTTGTATGCTGGACAACTTCAACGTGAGATGGAAGCAAGCTAAGGACTGGATTCTTTTGGTTGCTGCCACTGCCAAGGACAAGAGCAGACTGCAGCAATCAGCCGCACTGCTGAGAAGGTGATCGGCTGCAATCTGCCCACCCTCGAGGACCTGCACACCTCGAGGACCCTGAGGCGAGCGAGGAAGATTGTGGCAGACTCCTCCCACCCTGGACACTCTCTGTTCCAGCTACTCCCCTTTGGCAGAAGGCTGCGGGTCCATCAGGACCAAAACCTCACGCCATAAGAACAGTTTCTTTCCATCTGCTGCTGGCCTCTTCAACAAGGCCAAGGACTCCCACTGGAATTTAACACTTTATCATGTATTATAAGTCCATCCAACACCTATTTGCACTCCACACAAGCCACCTTGGCCTCATTTGCACTATGCTTCCCATTCGTATTCTTATTTTATATATATTTTATATTTTAAATTGTTTAATTTTTACATTGTTTAGGTCTTTGAATTAGTTAGACTACTGTACTTTTCTACTTTTAATTTAAGAGGCGTATATGTTTATTGTTTGCGCCTTCCTGCCATAGTAAATTCCGTATGTGTGTAAACCTACATGGCGAATAAACCAAATTCAGATTCAGATTCTGAAACTGTCTGAGCCCCCGTCTCCAGCGTGACCAAGCTGTCGCCCGCCAGAGCGGCCCATCCTACATCATCGACCCCCTGAGTGACAAAGTCCTTCCGCCTTGCCTCCCAGTTGTCCTCCAGACCCTCCTCGTCCTTCAGCCCTGCCTCCCGGTCACCCAGAATGTAGCTTCTTCAAGCGCCCTTATTCAGGTCACTCTGCTACCTGTTGGTCACCTTGAGAATCACAAAACCCTGACACTTTGCTCACGCTGCGCCCAACAGGACGGGCCCCGCATACCTCAAGGACATCGTCCAGCTGCACCCACTGACTCAGGCACTTCACTCACAAAAGGGTCCTTGCACTCCCACAATGCAGTGTTTCTCCGGTCCTTGCACTCCCACAATGCAGTGTTTCTCCAGTCCTTGCACTCCCACAATGCAGTGTTTCTCCAGTCCTTGCACTCCCACAATGCAGTGTTTCTCCAGTCCTTGCACTCCCACAATGCAGTGTTTCTCCAGTCCTTGCACTCCCACAATGCAGTGTTTCTCCAGTCCTTGCACTCCCACAATGCAGTGTTTCTCCAGTCCTTGCACTCCCACAATGCAGTGTTTCTCCAGTCCTTGCACTCCCACAATGCAGTGTTTCTCCAGTCCTTGCACTCCCACAATGCAGTGTTTCTCCAGTCCTTGCACTCCCACAATGCAGTGTTTCTTCAGTCATTCACAGTAAGGGGAATGAACTCCCCGTTAAACTCCTCGTCCCTACCGTTCTTCCGACGTGGAGACTGACCTCTTCAAACTTGACCTCAACTATGTTTTTAGTTAGCATAAGGGCACTGAAAGCAGCACTTAGCAATACGTTACTTATTGTGATAATGGCAAATTTGGCTCTTCTCTGCACGCTGTATTTGAGATGCTGTTTTCCCGCTGTCTGACAAGAGACTGCACCCACAAAAGTGTTTGATGTTGCACATATATATTGTTGTTTTTGCTTCAATGTACTCCCTTTTTTAACCTTCTATTTTTACTGTGGTAGTGGACCACACTCCCCCTGTGACTAAGCTTGTTTTATGTTGTTACTGTATTCCTGTCTTGTATGTTGTACAGACTATGGTGGCAAACCAGTTTCCCCATTGGGGATCAATAAAGTAAATCATCATCATCATCATATGCACTATTGTGTTATTGTTGCACTAGTTGGTATTGTTCAGCGTGCCTGGAGGCTGAGATGTGGTTACTTTGCACTGTACAAACAGAACGTTCCTTGACCCTGACCACCAAAATATTGAACCAGGCACTTCTGATTCTTAATCTTCTGCTGTACTTTATGCACTGGTTTGTACATTGCTTTGGATAAAACCTCTGCAATATTCTTCAAATGTCAAGCCAGATATACTGTATATACATATATTTTTTGACAAATGATACATACTACATAAATTAAATGTACATTACATAAATGGAATGTACGCAAGAGCAAACATACGTATGAGAGGCCGTATAGGACATTATTCATACTTGGTCTCACATACACGCCATGACCTCACATATATACCATTATACTCTCACATATATACCATTATACACTCACACATATACCATTATACGCTCACACATACTGGTACACCATCATACTCTCACACATACACCATCATACTCTCACACATACACCATCATACTCTCACACATACATCATCATACTCTCACACATACACCATCATACTCTCACACATACACCATCATACTCTCACACATACACCATCATACTTTCACACAAAAACTATTATACTCTCACATAAACACCATCATACTCTCACATATACACCTGTAACAGGCATGCAACGAACGCGATCTTGCAAGTTCCGTCAGAGGACCTGACACTGTTCACTCCCATCACCGGGAGATCACTCCCACCGAGAGTCGAACTCGCCATCTCTGACTTCCCAAGTGCGAACGCTACCAACTACGCCAAAGAAAAGCTAGCGATTCAGTGACGCGGGTGGCTCATTACATACCTGCGGAGTGAGTTTCACCGATACACATCGGCTATATTCACCCCTCAAACTCACTCCGGCGGTTAGCAGGCGCTAACCTCGTGAGATCCGGGTCACGGCACCAATGTAACAGGCATGCAACGAACGCGATCTTGCAAGTTCCGTCAGAGGACCTGACACTGTTCACTCCCATCACCGGGAGATCACTCCCACCGAGAGTCGAACTCGCCATCTCTGACTTCCCAAGTGCGAACGCTACCAACTACGCCAAAGAAAAGCTAGCGATTCAGTGACGCGGGTGGCTCATTACATACCTGCGGAGTGAGTTTCACCGATACACATCGGCTATATTCACCCCTCAAACTCACTCCGGCGGTTAGCAGGCGCTAACCTCGTGAGATCCGGGTCACGGCACCAATGTAACAGGCATGCAACGAACGCGATCTTGCAAGTTCCGTCAGAGGACCTGACACTGTTCACTCCCATCACCGGGAGATCACTCCCACCGAGAGTCGAACTCGCCATCTCTGACTTCCCAAGTGCGAACGCTACCAACTACGCCAAAGAAAAGCTAGCGATTCAGTGACGCGGGTGGCTCATTACATACCTGCGGAGTGAGTTTCACCGATACACATCGGCTATATTCACCCCTCAAACTCACTCCGGCGGTTAGCAGGCGCTAACCTCGTGAGATCCGGGTCACGGCACCAATGTAACAGGCATGCAACGAACGCGATCTTGCAAGTTCCGTCAGAGGACCTGACACTGTTCACTCCCATCACCGGGAGATCACTCCCACCGAGAGTCGAACTCGCCATCTCTGACTTCCCAAGTGCGAACGCTACCAACTACGCCAAAGAAAAGCTAGCGATTCAGTGACGCGGGTGGCTCATTACATACCTGCGGAGTGAGTTTCACCGATACACATCGGCTATATTCACCCCTCAAACTCACTCCGGCGGTTAGCAGGCGCTAACCTCGTGAGATCCGGGTCACGGCACCAATGTAACAGGCATGCAACGAACGCGATCTTGCAAGTTCCGTCAGAGGACCTGACACTGTTCACTCCCATCACCGGGAGATCACTCCCACCGAGAGTCGAACTCGCCATCTCTGACTTCCCAAGCGCGAACGCTACCAACTACGCCAAAGAAAAGCTAGCGATTCAGTGACGCGGGTGGCTCATTACATACCTGCGGAGTGAGTTTCACCGATACACATCGGCTACACACCAGTATACTCTCACACATACGATTATACTCTCGCACATACACCATCATACTCTCACACATACACTATTATACTCTTGCACAAACACCATTATACTCTTGCACAAACACCATTATACTCTCGCATATACACCATTATACTCTCACATATACACCATTATACTCTCACACATACACTATTATACTCTCACATATACACACCATTATACTTGAATACTTGTCTATGTGAGAGAGAATACATGTCTATGTGAGAGAGAATACTTGTCTATGTGAGAGAGTTTGATTGAAACGGATGGCGGTTTGATTGAACAGGAAGTAGTAATGAATTCTCAGTACCTGATTGGCTTACACATGAAGTAGAAGGATTTCGGGTACATGTAGCTAACGCCCACCTTCCCTATCAAGCCCCCACCCCTCGCCCCTTGGCTTGAGGCAACGGCCCCGGTGGATGTGGGTGGTATTGCATCTTCGACTTGACTTCCGTGTCTTCCGGTCGTTTTTAATCTATTAACTCCAGTCAACATTTACAAAACTATCTCCCCCAATAATTTTTGTTCGACACTCGAACCTGGCTCATACTACTAGCTTTTTCATAGAATAATTTTTCCAGATTTTTGCTATGTTTGAAACCAATCCGAAATAGGTAAACTAGCACCCCATTTATTTGCTTACGTCAAGAAAAGTTGCCTCGAAACGTGTTCGCGGATACTAACAGGGGACGAGCACACAAGGGAACATCAGAAAATCGCTGATTTACCTGAGCTGAATCAGAACAAGGAGAAAGGACTTGGTAATCTAAAATTGCCTGCCTTAATTGTAGCACGTTTTACAAATGCTTGCACATATACATGACGGTTGTTTGTAGAGTTTATTTCCGTTATTTTAAAGCATATTTAACCATTTTGTAGGCTAATGAACGCGATTATTATCATTGCATGACAAAGTAGGCTAATTATAGCCTAATATAATTAGTTATAATATCGTGGCATGTTACGGCGTCATTGTAGATAACATGTTATTCTGGAGCAAAGACGAAGATGAATAAATCATGTCTGATAACGACAATATTGTTATGGTCGTTATATTGTTAGAACTTTATGTCAGTTAACACTACAACGATGGCATTAACAATAAGCTAGTAATAGTAAGCAACACTCATCATCATTATAATAGTAACATAGGTAGCCTATAGCCTGTAGGCTTAATTTAGCTTGCTTTGCCGAGCTAGAACAACGACGGAGCCAAATATTCAAGCTTGCAGTTTCTTTAATCCAACACAATACTTAGCAGTCAAACTAAAAACACGGAGCAAAAAGAACAACGTATAGGCATTGCACGTATAATATTACAGTATTGGTTTTCGTAAATTCACATGTATCTGCTTCTTGATTGGACTTGTACCACATTCTGACAGTTTTCTGCAATGCCTTAGCTCCAGCTCACAAGCTCGCGACTGGTTGTCGCAAAGTATGACGTGTACAGCTATTTGCAAGCGTGCACGAGTCTCGGAGCCAGCTTGGAGCTAGGAAAAAAGTGAGCCCATAGCTTTTAACGGGCTCACTTTTTTCCTAGCTCCAAGCTGGCTCCGAGACTCGTTTAGACCGGAAGACACGGAAGTAGAAAGATGGCGCTGTCCGTTTCGCGCTCTAGCTTGCCTCACTGCGCCACTGAGCACTTTTCATAGAAATGAATGGGGACGCGATCTTGGAAGACGATGTTGGCTCTCTCTACTTAATAATACCTCTATGTTCCCTATCCAGACCAGACTGAGTGGCATGACAAGTTAGCAGTGGGCGTCTTAATTAAGCCATCGGACTCATTAATAACATTTAGAATACTCCAAATGCTGCAGCGTTATTGTAGGGAGGACCCGTTCCTGAAATAGCCTACGTTTTTCAGTTATTCCTGGGGACATTATGGAATTAAATGACATATTAATTACAATAAAATACTTGTGCACAATAATACTTGCTAAATGTAGACGCTTTTAAAGGTTTTTAATTTTACCTGGAAGCTTTTTGTGAAAATTAGGCTAGTTTCACGACAGCGGCTTTGGACGTAGACTAGCTACTTAAACATGTTAGCTGATTAGCCAGTACAAGTGAGATATGTATAGTTATATTAAACCTCTTCTTTGTAAACTATTTTGTCATAAATACGATGGGAACACATCACATTAACAATTCCAAAATGCACCACACGCCAAACAATATTTTTTTTTGTCAAGCGTCTCAAAGCTCAGATTCCGAGTCGGAGTTCCATGAAGCTATTTCGTTGCAGTGAATGGGTGCAGGCACTCATCGGGCATACACTCAAATATCAAATTATCCAGGGATACACTCAAATAATAAGTTAAGGTTGTGGCATTGAAGTTCAGGTTAGTAGCCAAGGGTGTAAAAGACCACTCGGCTAATTACAGACGTCTTAAACCCCAGTGCTACAGTAGCCTATCAGAGGCATTGGCTTTAATTTTAAATGATCGGCTAGTTTGTTTCATCAATTGAAAAACGGATCTAGGACTTTTGACTCAAGTAGCCTAGTGGGGGTGCTAGGTTGTCCCTGTTGGAATTCTACATTTGAGTTTTTTAGTGGATTTGCTTCTCGTTGTCAGAAATGTTGGAATCAAAGACGACAGCCACCCACAGGAGCTATTTCTAACGCTAACGATGAAATGCGCCGGCTCTTCAGACCTGGATCATGTGCATCAAGCAGCGGCACTCTACCCCTTACCCCTAGCCCATAGTTTTGGGGGATTCGGCCTAAAAGACTAGCTCCTGACAGAGTGCTGTTGCCGCTCCTTGATGCACCGGATCTAGGTCTGAAGAGCCGGCGCATTTCATTGTCAACGTTAGCGTTAAACATAGCCCCTGTGTATGGCTGTCGTCTTTCATGCAACATTTCTGACAATGATGCCGCAGCATTTGGAGTAGCTTATGCAGAATGTTATTAATAAATCCATCTTGTCATGTCAATCAGTCTCTTCTTAGGGAAGGTGGGCGTTAGCTACATGTACCCGAAATCCTATTTCTTCATGTGTAAGCCAATCAGGTACTGAGAATTTAGTACTACTTCCTGTTCAATCAAACTGCCTTCCGTTTCAATCAAACTCTCTCACATAGACAAGTATTCTCTCTCACATAGACATGTATTCTCTCTCACATAGACAAGTATTCAAGTATAATGGTGTGTATATGTGAGAGTATAATGGTGTTTGTGTGAAAGTACATTTACATTTACATTTACATTTAGTCATTTAGCAGACGCTCTTATCCAGAGCGACTTACAGTAAGTACAGGGACATTCCCCCTGAGGCAAGTAAGGTGAAGTGCCTTGCCCAAGGACACAACGTCATGTGGCACAGCCGGGAATCGATCCGGTAACCTTCAGATTACGAGTCCGACTCCCTAACCGCTCAGCCACCTGACTCCCTCGCCGATCAAAGTATGATGGTGTATGTGTGAGAGATATGATGGTGTATGTGTGAGAGTATAATGGTGTATGTGTGAGAGTATGATGGTGTATGTGTGAGAGTATGATGGTGTATGTGTGAAAGTATGATAATGTATGTGTGAGAGTATGATGGTGTATGTGTGAGAGTATGATAATGTATGTGTGAGAGTATGATGGTGTATGTGTGAGAGTATGATGGTGTATGTGTGAGAGTATGATGGTGTACTGGTATGTGTGAGAGTATGATGGTATATGTGTGAGTGTATATTGGTATATATGTGAGAGTATAATGGTATATATGTGAGGTTATGGCGTGTATGTGAGACCAAGTATGAATAATGTCCTATACGGCCTCTCATACATACGCATGCACACATACACACATCCAGAGATCCCATTACACACAAGGTGATAAATATGGACAATTGGACGTTGAACGGTAATGACAAAACATAATTCTATAGGGCATGACCACTCCGTCTTCGATCAGAGCTCATTCACAAATGCATAGATGGAAGTATTGGTGTAGTAAGAAAACGATACAAGGCTGTCCAACGACATGGATTGACACACACAGATTAAGCATCGTGTGCTGTACCAAAAACCTACATGCATTTTGGACATTCTTTTGGTATATTACGATTATGTGTAAGATACTTTGCTTGACAATTGTGAATGGCTTGCATTAATTCAATTTTGTGTGGCCTGTGTTGGATTTAAAGCGACAGTTCCCAATAAAGGTGTGCATGTGGTTGTTAAAGTAGTACATTAAAAAAGTAGCCAATGGGAGTCTGCAGAGTCAGCTAGTTAGTGCATTGTTAAAAATGTGCACCATAAAATACTGTACACTTTTTCTGGGAAAATGGTTGATAAAAAAACAACAACTGGTGGTAGCAGAAGTAAGAGATCACACTAAACTGCTGTATGGCAGATAACGTAAGTTATTTATAAGTTATTAACATAGTTATTAACTATGAATTCATTCTCATTGTCTATTATTCTATATTTCTGTATATCTTCTTTATTAATAACACATTTGTGTTTAAAATCTATTACATTTATGTAAACTAAAATCCATTTGTTAAAGCAATTGTATTATGTTTTATTGTACAAATCCAGTATGATTGTTAGTGTGGCACACCAATTTGTTCTGATTATAAATCTTAACATACAGCTTTCACAGACACATTTGTAACACACTGTGGCCTATTTACGATATGATTTCGGTATCTGCAGATTCAGTTTGCATATTTGTGACCAGGAAATGTCAAGCTTACACAATGGCGTAGTTGGTTCGGAGATATTCTATTGGCTGCATGTTTTATTTCTCTTTATGACATTTGGTTCTTGTGTTTATGATGCCTGACTCAGATGTCAAAGCACTGCAACACGTATCCAGAACAATCAACCATTAAACCACTGAATCAGGAGTTCCTATCATTGCAAAATTGACATTATAAATTGTATATACTGCTGATTAGATAATAACGTGTACTCTGTACTCTATTACTGCTCATAAAAGGTGGTTGAGTCAGGAAATGTTTCTGAATTAGTAATGTAGCCTGAGGAATACGTAAACTGCAAGGGTGGTAAATTCTCAACAGAGTAGTTCAGTAACTGTGTGCATCAGAATACATTTATGACATTTGGTGTTTTGTTTATGATGCCTGACTCAGATGTCAAAGCATTAAACCAGACCATTAAACCATTGAATCAGGAGTTCCTGTCATTGCAAATTGACTTATACATTGTATATACTGCTGATTAGATTAGTAGTTGAGCTTTCTTCAGTAACTTTGTGCATCAGAATACATTTATTTTTGGAATCAGGATGTCAACAATGATTTTGTTTTTACATTTTATACATATTCAAACATTCGGTAACAAATGGTATAAAAATACACAATAAAAATGTTCATACAAAATACATTCATAAAAAAAAACACACATAGAAAAGGAGTATAAAGCTGATTGGGATACATATGTATGTACAATCTGAAGAAGACAGCTTCTTCAAGTTGGTGACAGAGGTCAGCACAGAAGCTTCAAAGACTGTAAAAAAAACTTCTGCAATGCTGAGGTAAACGTGATTTTCTCTTGTAAACTGTGCTTTGTGGAACAGTTATGATCAAGTGTTTCAAAACATTTCAGAACAAAAACAATGTGATATGTGCTCTGACGGTACACTTGATCAGCTACTAAGAGCATTATCTTGGAAAATAAGTTTCAATGATAAAGATGGGAGAAGTGTACCGCAGTAATGAGTCATAATGGCTCTGTTAACCAGATACACTTCAGTCATCTGCTAATCATTCATCAATCAGAGATTAACTATACACTGGAACTTCCATTTCAAAATTGATTGTATAAGAGTACCTTTTTGTAAAGAAACACTCCCACATTGAGCCGTGCGTGCGAGACAGAGAGCGCATGTGTATGTGCGTGTGCGCAGTCATCTAAACAGGAGCAACAGGAGGACGCTGAGACTGAGAAGCAGCCCCGGGAAGGGGTGCGCGTGTCCCTCGGACGAGGGCGACGTGGGGGGGGCAGTCGGTGTAGGGTTTCAGACACGCGGCGTAGGCCATGACGTGGGCCACGTAGTTCTGCTCTTTGACCCCGTGGAAAAGGTGGGCCATGGGGCCCTTGGCGTAAATGGCTACATCCTCCCCTCCGTGGGTCTCAGAGTCCAGGGGTACGGCAGCCTGCTGCATGTACTCCTCATCATCTGAGGAGAGGGAGGGTTGCTGATGATGTAAACCGTTTTAAAAGCACATACTGGGCAACAAAAAGAGATGTAAACCGTTTAAGAGCACATACTGGGCAACAAAAACAGATACACAGACCATTCAGTCGTAAACTGTAGTACCATAACACACGACACTGGAGGTTATAACTGGTGATGAGATAAGATAGCGCCGATTCATACGACATCCCCCACCCACTACTCACAGTAATCTACCAGAGTGATGTTTTCTCGGGTTCCGTTCACATGCACATAACCAGGACCGTTGGCATATAGGATGCTTGTAAACGGCATCTTGTCTTCCGCTTGCTTTGGTGCCAGACCTGAAAAGAAACGTTCGATGTTTGTGGGTGTCGGTTGAATAGTAGATATGTTTACCTCAGCACAAAGAGACACAACAAAAAGATGCTTTGCTTCTATGCCCCCCATTAGTATTGCTGAAACACAAAAACGGAAGCATGAACACATTGGAATGCTTAATCTGATTTACGAGGATTGACTCTGCTTCTGTCAGCTATTTTGCACCTGGACTTTTACTTTTAAAGTTCCAAAGTTACCCCTAATGTTGCCTATTGGCGTCTGCAGAATTTCATTGGCTATATGGTTAACACGCTTATTTGTGAACCAGCTGAAGCCAATTTCAGTTTTGTACCAAAGAAGGATTTGGGGGGGGGCAGGACGCACAGATTTTGGGAGCCACCTGGTTGGCTTTAGAAAGCTGTGGACAGGGCATGGAAGCTGCTCCTATTGCAGGGGTGGACAACCCTGGTCCTCGAGAGCCGCTGTACTGCATGGTTTAGATGTTTCCCTGCTCCAGCACACCTGATTCAAATGAATGGCCATTACTCGGCTTCCACAGAGCTTGATAACAACCTATTCATTTGAAACAGGTGTGCTGGAGCAGGGAAACATCTAAAACATGCAGGACAGCGGCTCTCGAGGACCAGGGTTGTCCACCCCCGTCCTATTGGGTCAAATGAGGTGTCAATCGAAAGGTCAGAGTACAGTGACCATTTTGAGACCAAGATATAGTAAATATTCCGAAGCAAACCTGAGTCATGAGCGATAGTACGTGAGTGACTGCCTTCAGTTGGCGAAGTCAGAATGATGCTACAAGAGATCAAGGATATTTGTGGATGTAATACATTGTTTTGGACGAAATACTTTATATCACGGGTGTCAAACTCCGGCCCTCGAGGGCCGCTGTCCTACATGTTTTAGATGTTTCCCTGCTCCAACACACCTGATTCAAATGAATGGTCGTTATAACAACCCTTTTAATTGAATCAGGTGTGTTGGAGCAGGGAAACATCTAAAACATGCAGGACAGCGGCCCTCGAGGACCGGAGTTTGACACCCCTGCTTTATATGGTCAGATAGTTTGAACCTTTGGGAATGTAACCAGACCATTTGTGTTGGGGTGTTTTGCATAACTGGACAACTCTGAGCCTTATTAGGTAAGTAGAAAGTTTATCATTCACGTTGTTGACATTTTCGTGATTGGACAAAGACGTTGATTGTAGGGGGCAGCGTTGCTGCTACAAATGAGCCGTTTCATCAATAAAATAATACGATTTTCAGCAACTACACTGCCCATTTCTTGTCACATTTTAATTCAGATGCTGATTTACATGTACTGTTTAGCTGAAATATGAATTGTAAAAACTTACAGCAATGGCGTCAAAGATTACGTTAATTTGTTTGGATTTAGGGTTGTGAGAGAGCCCCTAACACTTTGTTGTTTCTTTGTTTTTTTTGTTTCCTTTTGTTTGTACGAATGTGTGTCATATTAGAGTGCAACTGCCTTTGACATCTTGTCGTGTGTTTTGAGATCACCAAACACTATTGTGTGGAGTGTTTTTTAAGCCTTGTATCAGGATTCTGTTAGCCTAGTTACGTGGAGTGATTTGTAGTGTTTTAATCCAGATTGTGTTGAACTTTATTGGGTGATTGGTCTGTCAGTAGCCTGTATAACGTGGTGGGGAACTCCTTTGATGGCAGTGTATGAATGGGTGTGTGAACTATTGCTTTGTAACATCCAATCTCATTGACCAGCTATTTATTAAATACAGGCCTACTGTATATTGCTAAATTTCTGCCTCTGTATGTTCATTCGAGTAGCCTGCGTCCTGTTGATTTCATAATAAGTGGCAGTTAGTCAGGGTTTGTGACATTTGCCCCCGACTCTAACGCAAGCGGTTCTTAATACGGACCAATCACAGCCAAGGGGGTATCCCTAACTCTCTCGTAAATCATTACAACTGATTATCTTCAGCATTTGGCCACGTACCTTCAACCAGGTCACAGCCATGCGTATGCAATGATGCACTCCCTCTCATGTCATGTTGCTTGAACATGATTTGTACATTTTGTACACGTTTTAAACATCTCTTTTCAAGGCAAGGTCTACAGATGAGGAGACCTTATTTCAGCAACCATATTTTCCACCAATAAAGCAAATAAACGTTGTTGTATATTTATGCCAGATTACCACAACGAAGTCTGCATGCACCCCTTCTTGTGAGGATTTTTGAAACTGTAAATCAAATATGATCATTTTCATTTTCAATCCGTGCCCGTATCATTCCAAAAATTGGATGGAAGGTTGGTCAAGGAAAAAACCTGACTTTGTGAAGATAACGCCCACCATCTTTATGCAAGAAGATGACCCTCAACTGGGATTTCACCACGTCACTTATTTAGTCATCACTTCACGGGGCCTTTCATGCCGCCGTGTCCCGGGCCATACCAAAGATGGGGTTCCCACGTTGAGTGTTTCCTCCGAAGGTGAAAACGTGCGAGTGATCCGCCGTGACGACGGTGAGCGTGTCAGACTCCCTGGTGAGTCGCGAGGCACGCCTGATCGCCTGGTCAAACATTACCGTCTCGGTTAGCGCAAGCTTGGCAATGCCGTCGTGATGCCCGTGGTCGATTCTCCCTCTTGAAAAAAACCATCCCCACATCAACGGAAAGTCAGTATTAATGAATCGACTCTGAAAAATAATGATAACTAAAACGTGGGAGTACAATTGTCTTCCATTTTGCTTAGAGCATTCTAAGTAGTACCTTTATTTATTTTATTTTTATTTTACCTTTATTTAGCCAGGTAGGCTAGTTGAGAACAAGTTCTCATTTACAACTGCGACCTGGACATTCATTCAACATTCATACGCTGCATGTCTTTATGATAGTACACTAGTATAGTATGGTGCAGTATACTAGCGCAGACTATACAGTAGTGTAAATAGTACTCATCTTCCACAAACAGGAAGTAGCCTTTAGGGTTCTTGCTGAGAATCTGGATGGCCTTCTCTGTCATCTCCACGATGGAGGGGTCTCGAGAGATGTTCCGGAACACCTCGAAGCGCATGTCCTTGGGCTCGAAGAGGCCTAGAGAGGCAAGATGAGACCTTTCATTGAATTTTACATTTTGAATGTCTGGTTGTGGAGATATTTCTTCGGACTGCAGATTGTACACGCATGCAAGTAAAAGTTTCCAGCACATAAGATAAGTACTATACCCATGAGCCGGTCTGTTGTTTTCACATTGACCTCGTCAAACTCTTTTCTATGCCAAACATACTGTGATTTCTTGTTCTGAAAAGGACAAATATCTGAGAAAGTCTGCAGTATCAAGTTTTTACAAAATGGAGAACCTTAAGAAGAGAAGCTTACCTTTTGGGCATTCAGCCAGACATCAATGAGATTCCTCTTGTCCTTGCGATCTCCTTTCCTTGAAGAGGAGGTAGGGTATTCCGGATCTGGAGTTCCTTTAGGAGTCATGTACATCCTCCCCCCACCCAGCACCACCTATCAGGGCAAGGATATCGTAAGAAGCTTCAAACAGTCAACAGTAGAGGAAAAGTACAGGAAGGAGCCAAAATGAGAACCAACCAGTCTGCTTGATTTTTTAAAATGTGTTCCTCTGTGTGTGTGTGTGTGTGTGTGTGTGTGTGTGTGTGTGTGTGTGTGTGTGTGTGTGTGATGTAGAGAAAGCGAGACAAAAAATTAAAAAAGAATCACAAACATATTATTGTACACGTATTGAACACTGCTCGTGTCTCTACTGGTGACATCCAGCTGATGTATGATGTGAGGATGTCTCTGAGTGCATCTGTGCATGACCTCCCACAACCTGTTTTGTGTATATAAAAAAAAGAATCACAGTCTTACGTCAATATCGATGTTGGTGACCAGCTGGGTGGCGATGTCCACGCAGCCCTGTCTGCGGGCACCGGAGGGCATGTCAGCGTCACTGTACCAGCTGCGGCTCACGGAGTGTGCATAGGCGGCTGCAGGGGATGCATGCTGGACGCGCGTGGTGGTCACGATGCCAACGGACTTACCTGTGAGGAAACACCAAACACTTGACAGGCAGAACACACACACATACACAACACACACACACAGACATGCCCCACACCCATACAAGCTGGCAGACATATGTCTGTGACCTTAAAGTCCATCCTTTGTAATCTTGTGATTGATTTCCATCTATATCAGAGGTGAGATGAGTTTAGAGCGGCGCTCTAGAAGAGATAAGTGTAATCACATTATCACTTTATGCACTTCCTTTAATGACTGTCATTCAAGGACAGGCTGACAAAGAGTGCGTGTCAGCCAGAAGAACATCAAACATTCATTATCGGATCTCTAATTATGGTTGTGGTTGTGTGAATGTGCATCACTGCCAAAGGGCTGAGTTGCCAGGTGCCAAACTGTATCTGTAGTTATGTTCGAGCAAATTTCTGTTTTCTATTGCATACTGTCACAGTATATCCGTTATTATCAGATTAGTGCGTGTTATTGAAAGTGTGCTAAAGTACACTATACCTTGAGCTTTGGCACGCCGTAACACAGAGTATACTTCATTGCCGAAGGTAGTGTTGCACTCATAGGCTACCGCATTAGCACTGAGGCCCAGCGTTTTAGCGTTAGCCTTCACCCCACAGTGGTACGCTGTAGCCGTGCTTGCACTGTCCGCTACCTGCTTATCTACGCTGTACGTCTGGGAAGCGAAACACAATCACGAAAAGCATCAGAACATTACTGCAAACCCATGAGGTCTGCTGTACATTTCAGTTGGAATCTTCAAGAACAGCTTCTTTGTCAAATGTTACATTTAAAAAAGGATAAAGTAATGTAAATAATTGTTAGAATTTGATTGAAACTACGGTTGGAAATTAACTTCGACTAGTCTAGACCAAGTTTGCATGCCCATATTTTGTGACTGAAATGTGAAAACAAAATATTATGTGTCACAAACACCTAATCTCACTCTCAACCATAATACCCAAATTGTTTCTATTGCAAAAATGTAGGTGGTGAATCGTACAGGCCGGAGACGCGTGTGTCATAAGCAAAAAAAAAGAATTTCCCATGCTGCACAAAGAGAACTTTACAGAGCTGAAAACAAGGAGGAATGAGACAAGATACAACATGTCAAGTTAGAAAACCATGTCAAGCGCACACACACCCACCCCGAGGTGTCCTTACACCATTTGATTTCTACACTCAGCTTTCCTCTCAGTCCCTCTTGTGACATTAGCAAACAACTTTAGTGTAACCTTATTGTGGTTATCTTTACTGTTATTCAAGTTGTTGCCATTGTGTGTTTAATTGTGAAGATGTTTTTTTTAAATAATGACACTAAAAATCTAAATCTAAATCTAATGTAACCCAAGGGTTCAGAGGGGATCCCACCTTAGAGAGGGCCAGGTAAGGGAAGCTGTCCATGGCTAGCACCGTCTCCTCCCCCAGGTGGCCCTCCATCTGGCCCCTCAGGATTCGCGCGGCTGACACCGTGGACACCCCCATTCCTGATTGACAAATGAGTGGACAAATGTACTTTGTTGCAGCTGAACTCCTACAAGCCATGGGTAGTTTACACTTTAAGGAAGTCTGCTTCAACCTCCATCGGTTCTGCAGCCAAGGTGAAAAACATTAAACAAGCAATGAAAGAAGTGAATGTCTTTAACAGCATATTACCACCACACCGGCCATTTATACGGTGCCTTTTCATGACTAATATAACCATTCAGAAGTATATAAATTGTACCTCAAGATCTAACATGTTTCTCTTTACCATCAATGGACTGAGATAACCCATCGTTCTGATTCGTCAATTCATTGAGCATATGTCTCAGTCAGGGTTCTTGAACCGTTTGAAACGATTTCAAAACAACCATTGGACACGTGCCTGTGGTGGACAGCTAACACATTAAACCCAGATCTGCTGATTTTGCGAGTCAAGACTGACTCTTTTCCACAACTGACAAGGAAATCAGATGCTAGGCAAATCACAGCGGATAGAAGTATCACAGCTCCGAGCTGTAAGTACACATCATGTTGTGAGGCAGGGGGGAAAATGCACAGTTCCAGACAATGCCATGCTCTACATGAGCACCATCTGGTTATCGTATGTTGAACGGTTCCGGCTCTTTACCGTCCCCCAGGAAGAGGATGATGTTCTTGGCGCGGTGTGCCCGGGGGCGGAGCCTCAGCGCTGCCTGTAGGGTCTCCTTGGCCTGAGAGTTCCAATAGGCCGGCTCCTTCTCTTGCTCGGCTGCTCGATACCACAGAGAGAGAGAGAGAGAGAGAGAGAGAGAGAGAGAGAGAGAGAGAGATTAAGGAAAGAAAGAGAGAAGGAGAGAAAGTGAGAGGGAGAGAAAACAAGGGGGAAAAAAGAAAGGCGGTGTCAAGTTGGGCAGCCGTGCGTCTTGGTTTGGCACCTATGAAACAGCGTGGCCTCAAGCTATGCGGAACGGATCTGAGGAGCCGTCAGGAAAAAGGTTCGCGAAAATAAAGACACCTTGACTAGGATACTGTGGGTGGACTGGAAGACGGGGCCGATGGTTTAGCAGGAAGTATAAAAGAACATTCCACCGCGCTGCACACCAAAACAACGGAAAGACAAACAGCCCATCCATCCCAGCGTGTCATAACACTTTACACAAGCCGGGTCTGAAACACACACTGGTCAGTCACACACACACACTCACACACATACATTCCCTCCCCCTACAAACCACACACACACAAATTCTTCACACACACACACACACCTGACCACTTACTCACCGCCCCAAAAGGTTCACCTGTGTCAGCCCATCCTTCAGTCCGTTCACCCACACTGTTCTAATGTTACAACCAGGGACAATGGCCCTGCTGTTTTCCTCACCTTGGTCCTCCGCGAGGCCCCCAGAGGAGAGCAGCAGAAAGCCCAGAAGGAGCATCCACAGCCTGGGGGCCCAGCTCTGTGACACCTGCATCCCTACCCTGGAGCCTGGGCGAAAAGGAGCTTCCACACCCAGCACTGAGGACGAGAGAGAGAGAAAGAGAGAGAGTGTGTGCCTCTCCAAACCTTCAGCCCAGCCTTTTAAATCTTAGGGTGTGTTGCCGGCAAAGGCCACAGCCAGCTCATAGGCTTAGAGAAGGGGAGAGAGAGCGAAATAGAGAGAGGGAAAGGATGAGAAAATTGGGGGGGGAAAGCAGGGACCACACAAGCTCCACACAAGCTCTAGTATAGTTCCCCGCACGTAGAAGTGATCCATCTTCTCTTTCGTTTTTTATTTGCAATGTAGCGTCCCCGTTTGTTTTAAAAGGCTGGTTTCATTTTCTCTCCCTCTCTTGTCGCTTTCTCAAAAATGGTGTGTTATAGAATCTGAAATATCCTTTGATGTGGGAACTGCTCTAATGGGTATTTTTATGCACCAGTTGATTTGACTGAGAAAAGAAATTGGCTGCCCAATTTGTGTTGGCATTCGACACAATGCAAATCACAATCACTGCTTTTTCATTTCTCTCTTCCCCCCCTGGAAAAAAGATTTTAGTGTGTAAAAAGAGTCCAACGGTTTTATTCTCGGGATGATGATTGAGTCATGATGTGCTCTGGATTTTCATGCTATGGTCATATTTTCATTTTCTTCACTACATCAATGTACCGGTATATGCCTGTAAAAATACCACTTGACTCCATTATCAACCAAACTTGCAGTTTTTTGTCAGGGAAATAAGCATTTTTCATTTGTGAGGTAGTCAATATCGATGTGGTTTAAATATCATGTTAGTTTTACTTCACAAAAACACAACAGTTGTTGTTTAAAACAAAGTGAAGCCAGGATTGTTCAGTTAGAGGCCAAAATCTAATAACAAATTACACCCAAATGGATTTAAATCCCAAAGCATCACTGCAGTGTTCTCTCCATGCATCACTGCAGTATTCTCTCCATGCATCATCCAGATCTTCATTTTCTATAAAACCTATGGAAAATATGATTTTCCCTGAAACAGTAGGGAGCAGGACTGCCGTTAGTCACAGTACACAGCTTCTGTGGTACATCTACTTGTCTGCCAGTGCCAGTGAGTCATCAGTGGAGTGTGGTGGCTTGCGGTCATTGTAGTCACGTGACCAAGCTCATAAACACAGGGGAATCGGAGGGGCTTCTTGGACAGGGGCCTCCCATAACGTGGCCGCACCATGCAGACCCAAATACCAGAGCAGACACGCGAGCCTCCGAGCTTGTGGTGACACGTCTGTCCATTGTCAGGACTGCTCAGTCGGAAGAGAAAGGCTGGCTTACGTCGGCAAAGGTGACTGTTCTCAAGTCAAAATAGCTGGAGGTTATTATGGTCCTCTTTTCACTCTCTCCTCACTCTTTTACAAACGTCGGGAGGGATTTTTTCACGTTCACAATTTAACCCACCACGACGAAGCTAAAACGTCCACCACTCAAGTCTGTATCTGTGACAGGAGTTTACTCCTACCAAAACACACGTGCATGTCGAGTTTCACACAAACCGCAAACTCGCACATCAAACATCTTACAGTAGTTGCTTCAAGAGATAGCCCATATACCCTGCAGAAAGTCGGCCCAAATTACAATGTACATCCTGTATTTCACAGCTTCCAACAAACTGGCGTCTGCTGGATGGTTTGTGTGAATTATAGTGGTTGGACCAGATTATGTTTCTAGATTATAGCTCAGAGGACATGTTTAGGTGCAGGTTGTCAGACCAGAGATGTGGGTGGTGCAGACCACACATCCCCCTTCTCAAAGAGAGGGCAGATCCCTCTTCCTGTCTTTTGATCTTGATTGCAAGGGCAGTTTGAAGATATAGAGATGGAAGAGACTGAGAGAGATGGGGAGAAAGAGACACACGCTTTACAGAGAGAGCAAAGAGGAGAGAAGGTATCGAGGCCGAAAGAGTGAAATTGTGTGTTTATGGCGAGTAAGACTTGAGGACAGATTGAGAGAGAGGGAAAAACAAAGAGACCGAAATGTGGAGAGTAAAAGGAAAATAAAAAAGAAATAAGTGAGAGACAGACATTGACAGTAACTTAAAAACAGAGGACTGCTAGAATAATCAGGCAAGCTAACTCAGACCATGATGTCGTTGATCTATTTTGGCTTGGTCACGTCTATGGCGCAGGGAGATGTTCACGTCCACCCAATTACACAGTGAATGATCCCATAAATCGGGATCAATAAGTAGAATGAGTGGGGGAGCGTTGATGACGTAACACGCAACTTTACACGCAGCTGTGCTGAGCTTTCTTCTCAAGACCAGTGCTAGCCTTGGCTGGCTGCTCGTAAAAGGGGATTCGTTTATTGCTGCAGGAGCGCTTGATTGGGGGACAATTATAAGAGCGACACAGAGAGGCAAGGTCCCTCACAGAACCAGCAGCACTGGTGAGAGATGATTACTCAGAGATCAAACAATGTGCAGCTTGAGAAGCAGCAGGCAATAAACTGTAAAGTTCCTGGTTCCCATAAAGAGAATATATAGGGGTTACTTGATCCTAATAATGGTACAGTGGCAAAAGTAGCCATGGTTAGCGTTTTGTTTTCAGTGACTCAATGATAATACGTGAAGCAAAAGTACAAAGACTGAACACAATTTTACACAAGTGGTTAAGCTTGCATATTGTACATGTGAGATTTAATGAACTATATTGTATTCCTGAGCGTGATGTCACACGCTGTAATGTATTACTATGAAGAGGCCACTATAGTCACTCCACGTCATCCTGGGTGTGAGCAGGCTTGCATGTGGTCATTGTTAACTCAACTAAAAGCTCTCATCTTTTCAGATAAAAAAGCAGAAATTCATTTCAAAACGTACCTGAGCCTTCCACTGTGGAGCAGCAGCATCCAATTAGAAGAAGGGAGCACATGAGACGCTTCATCTTCTCTGTCCCGGGGCCTTGGTGTTCGGGGTCTGAATCCCACTCTCCCTCTCTCTCCCCTTCTCTGTCTGCCCTGTACTTGAATCCTTCCTGTAAATTCTAAAACACAAAATCCTACAAGCTGGCTGCCTAAAGCTTTCTCCAAAACAATGGCTGGCAAAGTTCTCACCTCTAGGGAACAGAGGAGTAATAAATGACTGACGTAAAACAGCCTCCCCCCCCCCACACACACACACACACACACATCCCAACTTCCTCATTATAGCCTATGCATCCTTTGTTTTACAGGGAAAGAGAAGAAGAAAAAAAAAGGGGGGGGGGAAACAAGCACCACTCACCTCTCTAGCACTTCCATACATTCTACACAGCCCTCTCCCACTGCTTTGAGTCTCCAGTCCGTTTCTCTCAGGCAGCACAGCTGCAAATCAAAGCGTCGTCTTGCTTCTTCACGGACACGAGCCTGTCAAAGGTTTCCTCGGATCGGTCTTTAACTTGGATCTTTTGGGGTTGTGTTGACTTGAGTTTAATGAGAGGAGAGAAAGACACACAGATGCACACGGGAGACAATGCACTCACTCTCAGCAGTGCCACTTCCCAATACAATGGGATTGCGTAGAGATAGGTGAAACCAACAATCATGCAGGAAAAACAACCTTATCTGGAACTACGAAGTCAGAAACGAATTAGCATCCGATATGTGATGATTTAATGGGCGTCCTAGTGGGGAAAGAAAAAGTTGGAACTGGCACACATACAAACATGACTTCTTTCCTTCCTCCCACACAAGTCAATCTTTTCACTCACCTCATGTCTCCCACACATCAAGCAGTCCTTGTTATCCACACAGGCATAAATCAATTGTGAGAAACATTGAATGAGAAATGGAAGGCGGATGTTGGCTAGCTAGATAGGCAAGATGTTCATATCACGGTCTCATTGGAAACACATGGTGTAGTTATTTCACCTGGCACGACCTGCTGCAGGAGTAAGTAGGTGCAGAAACATGGAGATGGATGCTAGATAATGAAACGCGGAGTACTTCAAACAGTATTTCATCCGGAGGCCTGACAGGATCCTCTGTTAAGACACGTTCAGTCATTTTTCTGCGCCGATTTAAATTGGTTTGCCCACATTTGTATGCAGATATAATGTCCTCAGATGTTGAGGCAATATTAGAGAGAATTGAATTTGTCTTCCATTCACATTCTGCAAAACAATGGCCTCAACAAAGGCTGACTTTAAAGAGTAGCTTTTATTTAGGCCTACATGAGTGACAAGTGTAAGCATGGACATGAAGTTTGGATGTTGCCGAGTTTTATTTGATCAGTCAGAATCCATTTTGCTTTTGAATAGAACAAGTTCCTGATGTCCTCCTTAGATCCCCAAACGGTTCTGAACAACGACACAACCACTCTTTGTGTTTTTGCAGGGGCCGGAATGTTCTTATAACAACAGTATGGAGAAGGATGAACCCAGCAACAGATGCACTACCATCACAGTTTAGTGACTCACCAACATACAGGGGGGGGAAAAACGAGGAAGTGATGCTTCAGCAGAATCTAAAAATGTATATTTATTCCGTTGCTAAGGGTCTGGGAGATGAATAATAAACCAATACCGGCACCAGACATTCAGCAGTGTCCTTAGATATCAAAAAGACCTCTGTATGAACGGCAGTATTGGTTTTCACTGGCAGCTGAGCGGTCTATGTAGCATCACCTTGGGCAGACTGTGACGAGCATGGCCGTCTGGTTACACAAATACATTGCATTGCCCATTGTAGGCTGTGGCCTTTAAAAGTAATATACAGAGATTCACACATGAAATGGATTGGAGATTAAATGACATTACCCTAAATACTATGTGAATGGAACTGCAATATGTTCCGTGTGAGAGGTCGAGTGTGCAAACCTTACTGCATGTTACACAGAACATTTTAAGGTTCGCTCAAAGTATTGAAGGCATCGAAATGTTCCCGTCAAAATGAGCACGGTATCAGATCATTGTAGACATGATTTGCCTGGAAATATAGACCAAGCTTTGAGCTAATCTATCAACAGCTATCAATAAGACGCTCACAAAGCTCAGCGCGGGATCATGAACTGAAAATGGGAGTCTTGTTTTGAACTGGACAAATTATATTTCACAGTAGCGTCATTGTGGAGGAACATGAAGTCGGTGAAACAATGGCCTGCTTCTTCTAAATACATCTGTGGCAAAATGCGGGTCATTCATAAAGGTCTAGATCGGTTCCATTACAGATGTTTGATGTCTTGAAGACCTGAGATTTGAAAAGTGACAGAAACATGATGTGTGTGACGGTCTCCTCCCTGTGTCTTCTGACCCAATGTGTCCCTTCCCTTTTCAAAGAACGCTGGTCACAGACATCGCGGAGACCCTTCTCCAAGCCACATGTTTTGTTTATTTGTTTGCATTTTGGACTGTTTGTTTCTACACCCTGGTTACACACTCACTCACTCACCCACCCACACAGCTGATCTACTGACTGACACATCATTGGTTATGTTGCTGGAAGTTTCTCTAGTCATTTAATGAACAATTTTGTAAATCATTGACCCTTGGCATATCCTCCTCATACTTTGTCACCGCGTCTGAGCCGGGTGTGTGACAACGTGAGTGTAAAAAGTTAATGTAAAATGATTTAATTCTGAAGGATGTGTGGGAAATCAGTTATTATCAGACAGTACAGTTTTGTGATGCGGGAACACACCAACAGTACGGTATCTGCACAGTTCTCGACATTCTTGGCTAATATCAGCAAAACAATTACAATTCATAACATACTAAATAAAGACACTTAAAACACTGATTGTGCTACGGTGGTGCATGTATATGTCACGGTCTTGACTGTGCCTCAGGTTATTCCCCTTGTGTTTCCTGTTATCCCCTATCAGTCTCTGTGCACATGGCGATAGGCTTGGCTCCAGGCTCCTGTGATTCCAGTACACGTCTTCTACACCACCTGCCCAACTTTCACACCTGTGGCTCATCATCAATCCGCAGCGTAGGTACTCCGGTTCTCCATCCACTCACTGCCAGATCGTTTGTTGTCGTGTTTGTGCTTCCTCTCCCGCCTGCCTGCCTGCCTGCCTGCCTGCCTGCCTGCCTGCCTGCCTGCCTGCCTGCCTGCCTGCCTGCCTGCCTGCCTGCCTGCCTGCCTGCCTATCTTCCAGCCTGCCTTCCTCACTCCCCTACCCTGTCATTAAATACCCCTGATTTTATCCCTTCATCCTGTGTTGCTATGTACTGTATTTGGGTCTACTAGTAAGCTCATGGCAATTAAGCTTATTAGCCATCCTCCAATAACATTATAGAATGGCAAGTGGCAAATTGTGATGGCCGCTGATTGGATGTTTTCAGGAAGTGGGCGGGACACAGTCTCAGACTTCATTTTCGAAATTATGAAGTGTAGATTTATTTGAGGTTTCTTAGAAAGCGACCTGTGATTATTGTTTTCATTCTTTTGAGTTCTTCTCTAATGTACTTTCCTACCTTACAACCTGACTGGGCCTTTGATATTAGCATTGACACGGTGGCACAACAGCATACCAGCTGTAGTTCTTCACTTTTGCATTTCTCCTTATCCTGTTATTTACCCCTGGATGAGGACGCATAATGCACCAACATATTTTTAGGAAATAACATTGGCATTGCTCCAGAGGAAAAGTAGTCTTTTCAGTTTACTCCAACAATTGCTATGACTGCATTTGTAGTTTTATGTAATATTTTGAACATTCAATACCCATAGGCATACATGTCTGTAGTACACAATGGGTACTTACCAGTCATCAGTTTCTCCACTTGAAATGAAACATAAAACAAGTCTTAAACCAGATGTTCTGTTTGGCAACTCAGCATGTTTTACTTTCAATTTCATTAAATACAAAAACCACTGTTTTGTCTAGATTGTCTATCCCAAAAATAAGCAAAAGTGTGATCATGCTCATCTACATTTAGTCATTTTTAGCAGACACTCTTATCCAGAGCGACTTATAGTAAGTACAGAGACATTCTCCCCGAGGCAAGTAGGGTGAAGTGCCTTGCCCAAGGACACTACGTCATTTGGCACGGTCGGGGAATCGAACCAACAACCTTCTGATTTATAGCCCGACTCCCTCACCGCTCAGCCATCTGACCCGTTTTCCCGTCATCTACCTGTTTACACCTGATTATCCCTGATTATCTGTCTGGGTGTGTTGCCACTGGGTGAGTTACACAATTTTCCAGTTCAGAAACTATTTCTATTCAGGCAAAGGTTAGCTTTTATTATTTTGTTTGACCAGGAAAGTGCAAAATCCATAGATCAAGTAAGGGAGTGTCAGCATGTTATGTCTTATCTGTGTTTCCATCCCACATGTTCAGAGGGGTCAGGAGGGTAACCTGGGTAGACTACCTGCATGACTCAGCGCTGTGCGAGAAGGAGGTCAGATGGTCTGACTGGTGTGAAGATGAACACAGTCTGACACGTGTATAAAGGCAGAAGGAAATATGGTGTGTGTGTGTTTGTGGCGGTGGTGTGGTATCTTTGGTGCAGTGTTGGAGGATCAAAGTCAAAGTTAAGGTTTGAAGTTGAAAATAGCATTCAAGCAGGTGGATGTCGCGCTGTAAAACACCCAAACATGTTCGGTCACCCAATCAGAAATATCGTCGACGATGTCAGTCTTCTGTGAATGTTCCACTTCCTGTTTGACCAGCTGCTGCGCTGCAAGACTGTCACCACATTCTCTTTCACAGAGGCAAACGACAGACTCGCGAAGGAGGAGAGGACGCGAGTGAGCTACGGTCACAGCCGCGGAGATACAGCCCGGGCATGTGCTGGTTCATCCGTGCTCAGTGCAGGTTCGGCCCCTTCATGCCCTAGAAAGCAACCCAGTCGCAGACGAAATGAGAGCACGTCTAAGGGGCCACACATCTGACAACACTTTCCGTCTGCGTCTGGCTAACACTGTATTTAATTAACCCTTTGTACAAACCACAGTGCTGGCCTAACTGGAAACACATTACTGGTTTGAGAAAAGAGATCTTGAAGAAAGGAAACAAACCACGAGAAGCTCCTCTGATGTATTTAAACTTTAGGTCTTGAATATGTCATATAAGGGGTTGAAATGGACTATTCTGGATTCGTACACCAGGTAATATGTTACAGTTGCGTAGTCTTCCAGAGCCACTGCGGGACTTGAAGGAAAAGGAAAATATAACTTTGTGTACATTACAATTGAAATTTGAAACTTATTGCACAGTCATCCCCCTTTTTTATCCTGATATAACTAAAGATGTGATTCTGAACTGGCCATTTGAAAACAAGATGCCTTCTGAACACCACATTGATTTAAAGGACTTTTATGCCACCTAGTGGTCTTGTCACACAAACGTTGAACAAAAATCTGTCACAGTGCAACATAGTGAACATATATTATGTATGCACGCCTTGCCCAACACTTTTATCGCGAAAAGTATCCCCATGTTCATTACTGAGTAAAGACATGCCTTCGTTTGAACCAAACGAGCTGTCTGATACTCCGTTCGAGATGCCAGACAAGCGCGGAATCAACGATACTTGGCACAGCTCTTCAGTGGCACCGTCTATGTCAAACATCAATCTCACTTGGTAAATGGAGCCCACTGGGGGAATTGAACAGAGAGCAGCACGCAGATCACGTAGTCATGGACACAGACGTTGACACGCGCACGTTCTCCCGCCCCCGCGCTCGTCTACAGCGCAGGCATAGACACCAGAGTATCTGTCTCTGTGTGTTTGTGTGTGTTTGTGACTCAGTGGGTCTCAATCACTGGTTGCTCCCTGGTGGGCTGGGTTGAGACACATGCCCTGAAGGGCCCTGCAGCGCGTATCCCAGGCAGGATCCAACAGGCTGACTCACCGTGGAGGCCCAAGGGGCAGGCGGGGGGGGGGAGGCCGTACGAGCCGTCAACTTAATTACCCCCTCGCATCCCGCGAGCGCCACGTTGACGACACCATTACCCGTGAAGTTTGCCGAAAGCCGGAGCTTGCTTCCCTGTGTCCCCTGCCAAAACACCTTGAGAGATCTTCACAGCATGGACAAAGCTTTAAGTGGTAGGAGTTTGGAAACAAAGTGGCCTTCTGTATTGTTCAGTCAGGCTGGAGGATGACAGATGTTTACAGTAGCGCCATTAATTATGATTGGCTGGCTGGGTTGGGTCTATGAGCATTAGTCTGCAACATCCTGACAAGTAAATTGACGATTGCTAATCACAGCCCAGGGAGTATGACATGGCATATCTCCTTCCCAACCAGAAGCCTATATCCCTAGAGGGTGGATTTATCAAATTTGTCCAAAAAAACTCTCAACCCCTTTGACGGCTTCAAAAGACAGCACCGGTCGAGAGAGAAAACAAGGAATGGCAGGGAATCAATGATGTATGAGGAACCGAGTATCTTGTACAAACGAGTACAAACTTAGATGATGATGAATCATGTTTTAATAAGCTCTCCCATGGGTGTTACAGTATAATCAGATCCAGTAAAAAGTAGAAACTTGTGAAGTACAAACTTCTAATGAACCAGATGGATAGAGGACACATTGAAGAAAACAATGAAGAAAGCTGTTATGTGCAACCAAAGGGATTGACCATATGTTCTACGCGTGCGACGACAAATGTGTTTGTCAATCTCATCACCTCATTGGTTTTATTAAGCCCCATGGGCTACATAGTTACATTAAATCGAGGGAGAATAGCTTCTTTCTAAATTAAAATGTTACTATCAAAGTCATCATAGAGACTCGAGTGGAATCATTTACCCAAAACTTATTTTTTGCGTTTCTGAGGAGAGTGTTAGAAAGGCCATCCAAAAATGTTGTTGGACAGTTACTGCAGTACTGCACCTCCCTGTATGGACAGATTATGACCTCATCTCTGTCTCATCAGGTACATACAGCATGCTAGACATTTGAAAGGTGTTAAGGGGGGGGCTAAACTAGTGGACCCAAACGCACCTGACAAGGAAGTGAAGAATGACGATGGACAAAGAGGGCAGTGGGACGGCAGATGGGATAGGCTAGCCAGGTTGCCAGGTTGCCAGGTTGCCAGGCAGGCAGGCAGGCAGGCAGGACATTAGGAGCATCTGAACTACAAGATTTTAGCGTTGGTACAATCAAGGAACCAAAAAACACTCCGATGCTAAGTACTACAGCGCAGCCGCAATTGAAACATGTTGTTTTCAACAATGACCTGCCGATTCCTGGCAAACCAGGGTCGACACTATATACTGCAAGGCTGGTGACCAGAGGAGAGCAGGTGTTTGAACTGGGAGAGTGAGGAATGATGTCACTGAGACTGAAGCCAAGCCCACCACACATACATGCACAGACAGGGAGAGTGAGTGGGAGACAGAGAGAGAGACAGAAAGAGAGAGAGAGAGACTGGGTGCCGCAAGGAGGCGGAAGCAAAGGGCGTGATAAAAGGATCAGTCTGGTTATCTATGACCACCGCGCCGACTGAAATCGAAACAAAACAACCCGACACAGCGCTTTCGTGGGAACAGCCCAAGCTGGGAGACGGCGCCGGTTGCGTTTATAACCACTGTCGAAATATTATTTCAGAAGAAGCCGCCTGTGCATCTTGGAGCGTATTGCTCACTTTGAGAAAAAAAAACACGTTGAAGCTAAGGGGCATGTTGGGGCTATACATTTGCTACCAATTTAGTTCTTACATCTTAGATTTCACCCCTTCCTCTTCCTCTCCAGCCACCAAATGAGCTACGGCCACAGCGAATGACCTCCAGGATAAACAGACACTGAACTGCATGACCCCAATAATCAAAACCGAGAAGGTAATAAATAAATAGCATTCATGGACCGTTTTCAACAGAATCCCGAAAGGACAAGGGGAAAAGGATAAGACAGGGTCCCCCACTTCTCCCTTTGTGGTCTTTTGAACTGTTACACTGTTTCTGGTCAACCTTTTCACAGAGGCCTGTTATTAACCAACTGTGTTATGAATAGCCATTCAAAATGGAGGTTGTTCACATAAACTTTGAGGCTGGTGGTTTGCTGGGCAGACTGGGTGGGTTTTTCACAGGGGAACGAGTGCAGGGTTGTGTTTGACAAGGACCTGTATTTGCTCACAAACCCAACCTGTGCTGGAAGAGCATTTGGCCTACCGTAGGTTTAGCGGTAAAGTTTCCTGGCAACTGATAATGGGTCAGTTCGAACTCTCAGACCTACAGTAGACATTATGATCATGTCATGAGGTTCAATGAGATGCTTTCAGTTATCCTAATACATTGATGCACTCCGACCTGTGTATCTCTCTGAGTCTATTGCTCGCTTTGAAAAACCCATGAAAGCTAAGGGGCATATTATTGGTGTAGGAGGTATAGGAATCCTATGTCATCACTAGATGTGTTGACATAAAAGGCTTTTAATTTCAATTTTCCACACTGAATGTTTTAGACATCTACATAATAAAAAGAATTCATCATAATAAAATTCCAGTTTCAAACATCTCATGAAAATACACCACACGGGGTAAGAATGCAGCTTACTGAGAACATCCTCACTATTTATAGCTTTTTGTTGCTAAAAACATCATTGTCTGTCATACCACCACACCAGCCTTTTGCACATTACAATCCAAGCAAATATATGAGATGTGGTGTCACCCTGGAAGTATTTCGTTGTCCTCTCCCGACACGATGATTCCACTGTGGTCTCCTCGGTGACAGAGACTCGGCCGACGCGCTTTTGAAGCCGCCGCCAACATTCCCTCCCTCGGAGCCCGAGACACAAGCCGACCGACACGCCACACGTCCTCCCAGAGCCGAACGCTGCCCTCTCGCCGGCAGCAGAGGGGGCCAAACGTCACGGAATCGGGGATGCCACGGTGCGGATTCTCAAAGAGCAGCAGCCTCCACTTTGCACACACACACATATACACACACACACACACACACAGGTATGTGTTGTTCATACGTGCGGGCACACACGAGTTCTTGCCGGAGGGGCTTTGCATCCTTTTCATTCCTTTTCCTCTGACACATAATAAGCTCCCCCCCCACCCACACCACCACCACGCCTTCAGAAGATGGCAGGAATCACTGTGTTTGGGAGCTACTGTGGAAAAGGCCGTTAACAAGGGGAGCATCAGAGAAGACTAGTGTAGCTCCCAGCCGCGTTCTTCAAATGCAGCGACAGATGTTGACACGGCTGCCGTCTCGACGAGCAGCGAGAGATCAGACGCGTGACACATGTGGCTTTTGACGGCGGAGCCCAAAATGGACGCCGTGGTGTCATCTCCACGTTGGGAACATCTGGTCCATCCAGTTGGTATTTCCACTCACTTTATATGGATGGTTAATTCCATGTGGGGGGGGGTTGAATCTTAAATTCATGGAGCAGAGGCCAGGCAGAATCAACATCACTTGAACATGACAGAGAGTTTTATTTTAGGCGTATGTGTTTACTGTTGGACACGTGTTCGAGGGGTGAATACACAAGACTATGAGATCATTTTGAATTTGAAGAACAACCCCCCGCCTCCTCCGTGGAAAGACTCAGCGTTACTTTTTGAACGCTTTGTCTAATTCCACTTGGAGATCCAAAGTAATAAAAACAGCACTAAAATCAACAGAGAGGAAGGTAAAAGAACAAAAACGAGAACGAGGCAGCCGGCTTTTCGATCCAATCTCATTCCGTTCAATTTCAGAACAAGGGCCCTCAGAGCGACCTCTTGTGGTGAGAAGCACTTACATGGAGGATTACAACTCTTATCCTTTGGTGTCTGCAAGACAGTTCTACACGCTCCCATGGTTTTTTATGGGACAGAGAGATGTTCCCTATTATTAGGGTGTAATAGGAGGAAGAGGGGAGACACCCACCCATGGTGTTCATGGCCACGGCACTGAGTGGGCCCTCTAATGAGGAAGAGATAAGATGGGGTGAAGGGGGGAGAAAAACAGACACTGAGTCAACACAATTGACTGTAAACCATCACACACACACATGCGCGTGCACACACACACACCAAGTCTTTCAGTCAGTCTACACACACACACACACACAATCTGTCTTGTGTAAGAACACTATTCACAAATGGAAAAGGTGCTGCATCCTTTTGGGAAAGGCCTTGGGATATCTGTACCTCGTAGAGCGAGTTTTTATTGTCATTCTTTTCTGCTCTTTCATGACCCAAACAAATTGGTTCTTTTTAAGTGCAGTATCTGGCCCATAAACTGTCTACAATTCCCAAAGCAGAACTTGCAGACGTTTCTAATTGTCTAGGTAGCTAGTGTGTCTGTGCATTTGTTGTGTGTGTGTTTGAGAGAGAGAGAGAGAGAGAGAGAGAGAGAGAGAGAGAGAGAGAGAGAGAGAGAGAGATGTAGAGGTGTGTGTATGTATGTGCGTGTGTGTATGTGTGTGTGCATGCCTCCAGTCATTGCCTTTATTCTTTGGGTGATGGCTGTTTTCTGTATTACATCCAAGTACCTCCCTAATACAGTTCTAAGACAATAACTCTTTGTTTACTTGTTTATACTAGGGAGTAAACAGTTCTTTGAACGTTTAACCTTCGATGTTCACTATCAAGACAAAAGATACTTTAAATATGATGTACTATATACATTATACATGCTGGGAAATGCACCTAAATCACAGCACACTTTCACTAGTAGGGGGAGACAATCCTGTCATGAATTTGGTAGAATTTTTTATAGGCTCCAAAAATCCCTTTTTAACCATAGAAAAAGTTTGTATCAGCTTCCTTTTTTTGGATTACAACTCCTCAGAGGCATTCATCCCTTTCCCCCCTCTGTTTTCATATTCTTTTGCGGTGTGTAATTGCCAGTGAACGCTCTCACAGGTTTCCTTTTGTCTGGGGTCATGCCTAGTGTATTGTCATTTTTCATTCACAACTTCAAACGCTTCAATCGTTAAAATTGGTAAGGAGCATAGCGGCAGAAAGGAAGGTAACTAGAGCTGTTTTCACAGTAGCTCCCTATTGGGTTGGTCTGACCACACCAGCAGCACATGGGAAAGGCAGCTCAAATAGAGAGAGAGAGAGAGAGAGAGAGAGAGAGAGAGATAGAGAGAGAGAGACAGAAGGAGAGAGACCCAAATACACAGAGAGAGAGGGAGAGAGAGAGAGAGAGAGAGAGAGAGAGAGAGAGAGAGAGAGAGAGAGAGAGAGAGAGAGAGAGAGAGAGACGGAGAAAGGCATGTGGTAGATGAAGGTGGATGATCTGACTTGTTGAACTCACGTCAGATGAACCACCTCCCAGGTTTAATGAGGGAACGTTAGAGGCCATGTAACGCCACAGAGAAACACCTTTGACCTTTACTGTAATCTTTACTGAGTCGTCAACCTACAACCTAAAGTTGTAATATGCTGACACTGATTCACATTATATTTAACCCCATTGAATATGAGCATTTGTAAAGATTTTTGTTGCGAACAAACTTACCATTTTGTTTATATTTGCATTTTCTGTCTTTGACTACATTAATTTCCAACTCCATTTTGCCAACAACATTTCAAGGTCAATACTGTACATCTGATCCCCTACACATTCTGTTTGGAAAGAAAAGTACGTGGTTATATACAGGGTCTGGGTGATAATCAGTGGAAGGAAAAGCATATCATTTTCTTGTTTTCAAACCATAGATTACAAGTCCTGGTCCATTTACACCATTAACAACCATTAACCACTGAAGTCACCACACTTCACCTAATCAAGACTCTGGGTCCCCGTCCTCAGATAGGACACCATAACCGTATCTGTAGCAACCAAACACAGCATGACTGCTTGGGCTCCATGGATCCATCGCAGCAGTGTATCAGAAAATCTTGACCATATTTCCATGCCATAACGCATCCTCTTTCACAGCCTATAAAACCTTTGGTTACCTGTGCACTGTACACAGCACGTGAACAAATGTCTGTTTGCAAGAAGTGAAAGTGTTGCTTCCCTAAATGGGACTGGCTGACACTTTCCTTTCTGTAGAAGCTTTGGGGAAAGACAAAGCAGATGAAGGAGAAAAAGAAGGAGGAGACACATGAGGACACTCCAAGAACTGTTACACTTACATACACAGACTCCCGGACGTGTGGGATCAGATGATAAACTGCCTTATGCTTTATCTACGCAAATAGGCATATCAAGTTTATAAAAAGTAGGAACAGAGACATCGAGATAAGCCATCTGACCTTTTCATTCAACATTGTGGACCGGGTCTGTTCGCGTGAACGTCATGATAGCGGGTGTGAAAAAGGATAAATTATGTTAGATATGCGACAGGCACCACACCATTTTGCATTGTATCCTCGTGAAGTTATTTTTAAATGCATGTATACAGGTACATATCAGAAGCAACATCTACAAAAAAGCTGACGGACAAGTGGATAAAAATACATAACAAGACAATAGGACCATTGCCACTGGAGGAAATTGGTCATAAAAAAACTGTCACCTTACGGTATATCATCAAAGTAGGGCAGGATGTTATTCGTATTCTTTCCAAAACTTTCTGCCTAACTCCTAAAAGGTTCCTCTCATGTGATATAGTGTTCTACACTTTGATCATGAATCTAAAAGACTCAACAGGAGTTCAGTACTATGCACAGACACAGCTTAATTATAATCTTATCTGGAAGGTATCATCTTTTATGAGCGTTTCAACATAACTCTGTCTCAATTTTTATCTGGGCGAATCAAGAAAATGCAAAAATGAACCTTTCCCACTTCAAAGAAGCGTTGAAGTGTCACAAGTGTAAAACACAATGAGATGGAGATTGGTTTCCTCTTTTAGACACTTTACTGTAAACTATAGCTCTGTGCATGTGTTCAATGTGATCTTATTGAAGCACATTCAGCACTATCCATACATATAGAAGTTACACTACCCTGAGGGCATCAAGGGTTTGATGGTGATTATATTGAGATACTTTAGATACTTGAGAGAACTAAAGAGGATAGACTGCCATGTTTACTTTACACACTTCAAAATATCCACTTCAATCTGACCAAAACATTGATATAATTTTTCTTCTTTTTAGCACAATTTCATGAATTTGACTACGCTACTCAAAACCCTTCAGATGACTAATTTCTGTCATTTTACCTCTAATGATATCTGTCAAAATACCTAGTGTCTTGTCTGAAAATAGAGCACAAGAATCAGATAAACCAAAGTCAAACATGTTGCCCATGGACCTGAGGTGGGTTTAGGAAAGTGTATTATATGCGAACGTGGTGCTTGTGTGGTAAACTGACTCGCCAAGGACTGACTGCACATGTGAAGTTTGCAGGCCTGTGGGAAAAAGCTATGGGAAGCGAGAAGGCTCAATTTGGCTGGCGTGAATTTAGGAGAAGCAGGGGGAAGGTCGTAGTCAGATATACGCGCTTCATTTCTAAATGTGGCCAATAAGAGAACGAAATTTGCATCGTCATTTGTCTAATCATGTGACTGCTGTGCAATGTGTCTGTGTATCTCATGTGTGTACGCATGTGTGCGTGTGTGTGGTCAAGGAAGTAGGGATTCTGCATGGTGTCATGGTGTCCGGCCTACTAGGCTAAGGAATGGGAAGGGGTCTATTTAGTAAGACAAAATCAGCCTGCACAACGGCCAGCCTTTGACCAATGCACAATATCAAATATAACTGAATGTGACTACTTGTTATGACCCTCGGTTCAGACACGATGGAATATTCCATGGTTGCATCTTTCACTTTGCCTGTGACAAATGTATAATAGTGTTTTATCCAATCAGTTTGAAAGAAGAAAAGAGCAGCCTTAACTAGCTTTTATGCTTTATCTATTGTTGCTGTCGTTACTTTCTTTATAGACTTTGTGTGGATTTGTACTGTCAGTGTTTTGAATTCTTGACTTGATGTTATGTGTGTAGGTGTGTGTGTGTACTGCATGTCTTTGTCTCTGCAGTTGTATATTTTCGGTTCCCCTCTCTGAGGCACTGGGTCGGCCTTTACCCTGCTGTGCTGACATTGTACAGGAGGTTTCTATCACAGGGATGGCACAGTCAGTTCTGAGGGTAAAGTCTAAGTCACTCACTTGAACACAATCCATTCCTTCCCAGCTTGAGGCTTGCCCTTTGGGGCAGGAGACCAAACTTCTTGCGCAAACACTCCCCAAAAACATAGACACAAAAGACAAGTCAGGTCAAACTAATCCTGTCATTCATTTTCCAAAAGGTCCCTCATCAAGTGGTCTTTTGCAAGAAACCTTCACTTTTCTTTTTTCATTACTTTAATTGATGGCTATTTAAACTGATAATTGTATATTTCAGCATTGGTATCTGCTCCAAAACTGTTCCCTAAGCCTTAAAAAATACACTTAAGACAGCTTTCGTACTTTCGACAACTTAAACTGTCTTGATTTAAAGTGGGTTGTTAATCCACAGTTGTAAAGAAATTAAGAACAAATGATAATAAACTGTTGATCTTAATCAGCCAATGGCAAAACTATGCCCTCATTTTTTATTGGCAAGCACTGTCACTGAAAGGTTGGTCTTGAAAATGGTTGAATTCAGTGTCATTTTACATAAGATTAGCTTGAGGAATGGTTTGTGAATAGTCATAGTTATAATACAAAGGAGGGTTATGATATCTTCCGTATGGCAAGTACTGCTCCTGATCCAATTTTCGTCTTCAGTGTTTCCCCTTGGCTGGAAAATCCCAAAGCCTCCTTCTCCAAGTTTCTCCAACTTTAGCCTTCTTGGCTCACTAGCGCTTCCTGTGCCCAACCTGGATGAATGTCGTCACCGACAGGAAGTTCTTCCTCTGTTCTTGTCGCCCCACCCAAAAAACCTTGTTTGAAGTTGTGGGTGTGGAAGAACAGGTGAAAGTCAGGGTCGATCTCTGATTATCTGGGTGGGCAGCAGCTGACTCAACAGATAATCTGTGATGCTCTTGCCTTCACCTTTCACTCCTCCATATTCTGACAGATCCTGCTAACAGCGATGCGTCCTCGAACAAAGGGTTTCGAAACCCAAACAGGAGCTGCAAACTCAAACAATGGGTTCACGGTGAGTTTATGGAAGTGCAGAAGTGGCTAGTTTGTGCTAAATGACATCATCGGAGTCGAGGGTGAGTCTGGAACCTTGCAAACAATAGAACCAATCGTGAGATTCTGCCTGACCTACTCATTTTGATAGTCAGTTCTTTAGAAAGGGTTGTGTCAGGAGGAAAAGAGGCTTTAGAGTTTGGTGTTGGCTGTGGTTTGTAGGGTTTGCTCAAACACTAGTGCTGAAGGACAGCGCCTACTTCTTCCAAAACATTAAACAATAAAACATGACGTATGCCTTCAAGTTCTTGGAATTCAGTGAAATGACATTACATAAATCTTGCAATACGGGCAAGAATTGGCCTTTAAGTAAACAATGAACACCGACAAAATAGTGAACAGACTCATGGAATATCAGCAAAATTGTGTGTTCAGTAACAAGGCAAGTTTTTTTTCAGAGAGCATCATTCAACAAGCACAACCTCTTCCTTGTAAATCGCATTTTAAGTCATGCAAGTTTGTACACTGCTAAAAGGTTTTCCAGTCGTACTATAAGCTGGCTGTTGTTCAGAGAAAAACCTAGTTTTAGGTGGAGTCCTACGTGAAACTGGGGCACTGTCCAAATCCAAAATACCGCTCCACTTGTTTGTGAAGGCAATGTTACGCACAGAAGTTTTAACAAACCCCGTGGGAGACATTCTCACAGAGGGTTATGCTCTATAATTTGCTTTCCTGGAGGGCTGCATTGTGATATACCGTTTTCTTTTTTCTTTCATTTTCCAAAGCGTAATAATGTTTTTCAATATGATTACATTAGTATACCAAAGTCTAACTAATTGCGTCTCCCACGCTCCCTTGAACCTTTTGGAACAGCGTTCTTATCAAAGCCAAACACTCCAGATCTGGATCCTAGATCAACATCAAGAATGCAGTGATTGAGGCTGTATATCACTGACGGCAAAACACCAACACCTCTGTTCTAACGTACGACTATATGAGATGTCGTGCGGAACAACAGATGATACAATCTTGATATGATTAGCTAACAAAGGGCAAGAAATGTTTGCATGGATGTGTGGATCCTCTGTTGGCATTCAGTATACTATCCATCCCCATCAAATGCTGTTTTTAGTTGTAAGCTGTAAGTAGCAAAAATTTAGTTTTTAGTGTTAATATGTACAGTACAGAAAGGGTACCCCCAGGAGTCTACACCTGGCCCACTTCAGAGCTGCTCCTCTGGGGTATCTCCCCAACTCAGCCCTCTCAACAGGTAGTTGGTTTGCATCCAGCCTTCTTTTACCCACCTCTGCCTGCACACACACCTCCCCCCCCCCTCCCCCTCGCCCTCATCTCCTCCTCCATGCCTTTGTCTGGCTGCTCCGTGCAACAATCCCACAGCTTTCAGCTTTCCATGTTTAATGCCAAACAACAAAGACTTTTCCACTGCCGTCCTGGGAAAGTCAGTTCTTGTTATCTGGGTTTTAGCTTTAGGTTTGCGCAAACAGGTTTGTGAAATACCAGCGGATAGCTGCTCAAAATGATATTTGTTCTCTTTCAGTGTCCTTGTTTTTCTGTTTGACACTTTGTGTCATAGTCATAAAGCAGCAGTGGAGAGATTGTATCCATCTGTCATTGTCCATTATTTACCATCTGTACTCGTCTATTGATGCCTCTTACTAAAGTTACTGGTCCTTTAACATAAGCAAGCCCATCAATGCTCTCTCTCAGTAAGTTGCATCTCTCACTGAAATAAATGCGAGTCATCCCACACACTCACCTAAGAGATGTGGATATATTGCTATACAAGCAATGTCATCTGAAGTCAACATGTTAGGCAGCTGGTTGTGTGAGTGAGAGACTTGGTGTACCTAGTGAGAGACAGCGCGGCTAGGCAGCAGCTGAACACTATTGGATGGATCGCCTTCAAACGATGACGTGTGCAAAGCCTCGCGACCATATTAGGAGCTTCCATTCGAGAGGAGATGACATTGATGTTCGTCGAGAAATTCCCTGCTGGTGCCTGACATGATTGGGCAGTCTTCCAGAGGAAGGGGATGACGAGGTCTCGTCCTTGACTCTGTCTTTCTGTGTGACGGATCGTGCTGTAGTACTGTGTCACACTCATTAAAGGTTCAAAAGATAATTATAGCACTCAATTACCCATCTGCCCATCATCGTGGATGGGCTGGGTGAATCCCTCAGTGTTATTTGCACCCTTAATGGCTGAAAGTTGTCAGTAACCGGACATACATATCCTGTTCGAGCTGAGCACTCTGTGAAACTCAAACCCCGCTTTTCTCATTAGTTACTATGGGATATCCTCATGTCAATTGGTTTCCAACTTCACAAAGAACCCCTCCAATAAATCTGAACGCAAAACTTTGCCTGAACTCTAATAACTGAAAGAAAAGAGGAAGAATTATGTCATTTGAAATGTTCCCAGCGTTGTTGACCGCAGCGGCCTCTGTAAGGTGGAGAGAGAGGTGCCAACCAGGAGGGAGGTGAAGAGGCAGGCGGGCAGACGTACGGGCAAACCCCGCCCCTGGAGCTCCACTTCCTGAAGGGGGGGAAACCCGTCGGCACAGTGGAATATCCTCAGGATCCCGCTCTCTCTCCTACCTGATCGGCACCTAACGCTTCAGGCAACAGTTTTACGGTGAGAGCCCCGTGTTAAGCAACACACCGGTGCTATTTTTGGGTGGCCAAATTGGGCCGGGCATTGAAATCTGCAACCGAAATAACTCCATAAACTTTTAGTGGGAAAGTTTAATACCTATGGGGCTCTTGTGTGGTCTCAGTTTCATTAAAAAATACTTTTCCACTCGAGCTCTGGAAACTAGCTCCATGGTAACCTATATGCGCAAGGAGTTCCTGGTTCCCTGGGCAAGGTTTCTTGAGAGGCTTGGCGTCTTGGCTGGAAGACCCCTGGAGAATCCCTCCACTGGCAGCATCCTCTCTCAACGAGGGCTTGCTTAAATAGGGTCCTTGAGCTCCCCCTACCCCTTACCATAACATACCATACCTCTTCCCTTCCCCTCTTACCTGTCCGCGCACTCTGGTCCTAGCATGAGTGATCAGCAGTGTACCTGTGTGCCACAGGCATCAGGTTTTGGTAAAAACTCCCTTAAAACATTTTGTTTGTTTTTTGTCCATTATTTACCACCAAAATAACCACAGTGTTAGTTTATTTTGCATATCACCGGATGTCAAAATGCTCAAATTAGTCCACACCCAAGTACATGAGTGAGATCAATCGTTCCATTGGCTGACAATCTTTCATGTGGTGACAAAAGGTGATGAGACTTCCTCAGCACAATGTTGTGCAAAAACAAAAAAACTGAAGAACAAAGGTGATATTGTACGGAGAGTAACAGGACGTGATGTTCCCTAATCACACTGAACCCATAATTGCCAGCTGACAAGTGCTGGTGTATTTAGATTAAGGAGTGCGGTCTGATTTTAATAACAGTCAGTGATATATAAATCCATCAGATAAAACATATAGTCTGTGATGCCGAGATAAATGTTGTGCCATTTTCAAACAGTAGAGCAACGATACTTGTCGTAGCATGCTCAGTCTAAAAACTGAACACAAGTAAAATAGCAAATGTGAGGCTTCTTATCTTAACCCACATCTTGCCTTTTTGGCACTTTCCCGGAATAGAACTAAATAATTACAGGTTCCACATTTACTGTACTCCATTAGGAGATTCACCCTGAATGCACTTCATCACCTTTCGAAACAAAAAGGTTCTAGCCACACTTGTTCACGAGGAGAAAATCTGGAGTTGCTCGACAGGGTCTCAACTTGATGGCGCTCACACCCCATTGTGTAACTTACTGGAGCATTGCTAGTCATATGTTGATAGGTAAGGGTCAAGATTAGGTCTGATTGGTTGTTCTTGTGTATAAAAGGAATTGCGAAGCATTGTTCTGTGGATTCTTGATCTCCTGAGACCTTCTCATCAGCTCCGGCTTGTCCTTGGACACATTCTCTTTGCTCATCTCTTGCTGTCTTTCTGATTTACAATAATCATGGTAGCATAGGTAAGAGATAACCTTCATTTTGTAACATGTTTGCCACGTTTGATTTAATTCATTTGCAAAGTTATTAAATGTGTATTTCATTTAACCTTACTTGCTCTGATTTAACCCATAGAGTCAAATAACTGTAATTCCATTGGTATTGGGTAGTGGCATAATGTGGTTCATGCTAATACACTGTTCAGTTTCCCATAGGGGGATTTGTTTTGGTTGTTTGGCCAATATTTAACCCCCTGGCCATCATGGCTGGTCAGTGGCCAACACTCATTTTCCTAAATTGGTTAAACTAATTTATGGTTGAAATAATTTGCCTCAGAAGTAGTGAGGTGGGTTTGTAAATCACAGGCCTGAGATATTGAACCAAATGTGGTACGTTTGTAGACCTGTTACATTAACATAAAGAACCGTCTATTACCACTGTCTAACGCCTAGAGTACAGGGAATGTCACCATATTGCCCTGTGATATTATACAAATTCCAATGAGAGGTCTTGTCCAGAGATAACATTTTTGCCTTTGTGGTCCTGCGAGATGTGGTGAAATTACAAATAGTTTGTTTTAGACCAAGCCTTTAACATGTGCCAGCGTCAAATACAAATGAGTTCAAATGAAACCATTCAAACCAACCAGGCTGTAAAGAGGCTCCCCTTGCTCCCCAGGCCCAAGCTTTAACAGTCACAAATGATGATATCACAGGAAACTGGAACCCTCCTCCACACACACTTGTTCAAGTGCTTCCAGTATTTTGGACTTCCTCTTACTCAGTCATTGTGTACATACTTCACAACAAAATGAAACGTGTCCTTGCGCAAGCAGGGAGAGTCCTCTGACTTATGAATGGACGTTTTTTTTTCTTTGTTCTCATATGCTTTACCATTTTTTCTTCGTCCATTCTCGAAGTCCACGTATAAATAGATATAGAAGGTTTCAGTGGCGTTGGTTGCCTTGATTTGAAGTATGACCTCAGTTCTGCCGCATTGAAACCATCTAATGAGATATTGAGACCAGGAGGAATATTCTAATGCTAAACCAGACCTGTGCCTCATACATTCCGGGCCCTTCAACATGCATTTGTTTCGATCGCCCTCATGCAAAATCCAGAGAGAGAATGGGCAAGAAAAAAAGATGCGTTTTTCTATTTTTGAATCGAGACGTTTCCCTTTCGGCGATGCTAACTATCTTGGTCCCTGATTTGTTAAACAGTCCCTCAGACACCAACCTTGAAAGTCCACCATTGGTGTATGAGAGCCACAAACGCAGCCAGACTCTAGCCTTCATGATACATAGGCTACCAGTAACTACATGGAGCTTAGATAAGGCATATCTACTAGTTATGATTTTTTTTTAAACCCACAAGGCATTTCCTATAAACTTTGTTGATAAATGTAATTCCTTATAAAATAAATAATAAATACAAATCTCACTTAATTTTTTTCTTTCAATGTTTGTGAGTCTTAACTAGAAGGTGAATTTCCAGTTATCCGTGCCCAAGGGTTCCTGCTGCCTTCCTGCTGTATCAGCCTGTAGGGGGTGTAGATCTGCAACACAGGGAGACCAGTGTCAGACTGTAGGGGGTGTAGATCTGCAACACAGAGACCAGTGTCAGACTGTAGGGGGTGTAGATCTGCAACACAGAGACCAGTGTCAGACTGTAGGGGGTGTAGATCTGCAACACAGAGACTAGTGTCAGACTGTAGGGGGTGTAGATCTGCAACACAGAGACCAGTGTCAGACTGTAGGGGGTGTAGATCTGCAACACAGAGACCAGTGTCAGACTGTAGGGGGTGTAGATCTGCAAGACAGGGACCAGTGTCAGACTGTAGGGGGTGTAGATCTGCAACACAGAGACCAGTGTCAGACTGTAGGGGGTGTAGATCTGCAACACAGAGACCAGTGTTCTGTATGTTTCAGTTCCCTTTATCCTCAAAGGCATTTTCTGCCAGTCATGCTACTGCGATTGTCAGCCTTCATCAAATCATGTCCCCCCTTAAAAGTGAATATCTGTATGCACAAAATGTGTGCAATATTAACAAATTTTGCTTCTCCTCACCCCCAACTTCATTCCTGGAAGGGAAGATGATTCATGATGACATGCCAAGAATATTTGCTCCAAGCGCTTCAAGGTACGAAATCTTGGCTCAACATCCTGACGTGGGCTTAGGTTGCACTAATTCCTATACATATATTCATACAGGCCTTTGTATTTGGCTGACAGGCTATATACTATGACTTCTCAAACGGTTGGGTGGTGATACCCTGAGGGCTTTACTCCTGCTGGGGGTTAGGGGGGTGCCAGGACAATTAGCATCCACACTGTCAGACCTGCATTGTGTAATACATGAACCCCCTTTTCACAAGTGGAAACCAGAAAAACAGTTTTCAGACGAAAAACACCAATGCGGCTCCTCCCACAATTCGTCTGCCTGATCATTGAAAACAAGCTGGATGTTTCCACCGTTTTAAACGAGAATTCTTATTTGCAACCTTCATGCGACGAGTACTGCAAATCTCGGATGCGAATGCTATGTACATGGTGGAAATATGCTGAGATGAAATTGTCATGTCTTAACTGAACCACGAGAAAACAATGGTGTAACTGTTCAAAAATATTGTGTTATTGCAAGGACTTGAAAGATGAGGTTTGGAAATTTTAATGGAAAGGACACCTGTCTTTATTAGGAACTGTCATATCTCCCTGTCTCCTTACATCATGCTTGATGAATCACTCAGCAGGAACAATGCAAATACAGTGGTCTCAGGTGAGTTGTTGCGCAGAGATGCTCTAGGTAAACATCAAACAGGATGTGAGCATGTTAGGTATCTTACGTAAGGCATGACAAGCAGACATGGGAAGGTGATCATTAGCAGGGCTCTCAGGTTTTATTTAAGAAAACGTTTATTTAATCTGTCAGGAGTTACCAGTTACCATGACTTTGCCCACACAGGGCAACAAACAAGACACATGTTGATCATTGTGTTTACATGTACATTTATGCATTTAGCTGACGCTTTTATCCAAGGGACTTCCAAGAGAGAGCTTTACAAAAGTGCATCGGTCACTGATCATAACAACCCAAACATTGTGGGTAGCCAAAACATGAAGCATACATTGTGAAAAAAAACAAATGAGTCCCAAAGGGAATAACCATAAGAGCATGAAGTTAGACAAGTTACAATTTAACAACATGAACCCTAGAAGTGCAAGAGTGTACCTGTAGAAAAAGCAAGCAACAATAATATAATTCACAGCAAGTACAATCATTTGAAGCCAGTTACAACTAACCAACAAGAGCAACAAGTCTCTCAATAAGAGTCATTGTGATCCTGGAGAAAACTAACCAGCCAATCATTCCTTCATTCAGTGTCTCCGATGGAGGTGGGGAATTGATTCCACCATTGGGGGGCCAGACAGGAGAAAAGCTTGTGTTGGGACCGGGCGCTCTTAAGCGGTGGGACCACCAGACGGTTGTCAGAAGAAGACCGCAGGTTGCGGTTGGGGGTGTAAGGCTGGAGGAGAGACTTGATGTAGTCGGGTGCAGTCCCGTTCACCGCTCGGAAGGTCAGTACCAGGGACTTGAATCTGATACGGGCTGTATCAGATTCAGTTTAAATGTTTTTCATTTAAACTATTGTAAACCTGTGTGGCTGGTCATTAGACATGAATTGATGAGATTGCAGTCTTTAAAAATGAGTTCAGGCACACCTTCATTCATCAGATAGATGAATCACTCGTCCCCTCCAGACACCCACATACATGTTCAAGCATGCATGAATATGTTTCATGAGTATTATTCTTGTTTTTCTTTTTATGCAACAAACTAATATGAGTTCTGGTCAATGAGGCCTTCAGGCCATAAAAAACATTTACAACATTACTTACTAATAACAGATTTATAATCAGCTGTAATGGGGTGGTCATTTAATCAATTAATAGGAGGGTTCAGGAGGGTAACATCACAGCTCAGTAACAGTGTGTTTGTGAGAAGTTGTGTTTCGTAGAAGAGAGGATAGAACAGTCTGGAAGTTGACGTGAAAAGGAAAATACGTGGAAGGGGGCAGGAAGAGGAGCGATCTGTTCTTCCTTTTCTGTGGTATTTACATGGATGTAGCTTCTCCATGTGTAGCCTCCTTGACTTCTAGGTATAGCAAGCACCCACCATGGTGCCAGTCATTCTGATGATGTCACCCACCCCCTCCCATGATACCACACTGTCACACCTTCTTCCCCAGACAGATATGA